>JARHVA010003525.1:0-117500 GCA_037957365.1 Torreya grandis
AATTTGACCCCAAGTCAAATTTGGGTCACCCCCTATATTTTAAAACTTTCATAGAGGTGTATAATGTTTTTCATGGTCTCTAGTGGTCCTAAATAGTCCCATATGGTCATATGTGTCCTTATCTAGCATTGTCCAAGTTCTGGTCTTATGTTCACTTTTCTAGTCTCATGGTCAAACATGGTCAAAGGTATAGTATGGACTAAAGTCATTATAAAAGGTTATTTTGATGTCATTTATATCATATTATCATGCACTAACCTTTGTTCAGATCCTAATTGTAAAGAATGTCAATTTAGCCACTTCTTGGCCCATATAGAAGATGTGGATGTACCATTTCAAGAAGAGAATGTTTCAAAAGGATTTTCAAATGTCCTTGATGTCATAAGTTGGTTATAAAATGTTAAAAAGTAGTTAGAGTCTGATATAATCTCTATTTCAACTCCTAATGTTGGCAAAAAGACACTTTTTAAGCACTTGTATGGATTTTCAAGATCAATTTTTAGTTACAAATGGTTTAGCAAGTGACCCTTGGTCTCCCTTATATCATTTTCTAACTTTAGACCAAGTGTAAGTTAAAACTAACACTCCAAACATGTTTTTTCCTCCATCCTTACATTCACAAGCCTAGGAAAGCAAATTTGCATTGAATAATATGACTAGGGGAGAGAGAGAGAGAGAGAGAGAGAGAGAGCTAGAATTTTGTCCATTGATAGGGGTCAACTAACACTCCAAACATGTTTTTTCCTCCATCCTTACATTCACAAGCCTAGGAAAGCAAATTTGCATTGAATAGTATGACTAGGGGAGAGAGAGAGAGAGAGAGAGAGAGAGAGAGAGAGAGAGAGAGAGAGATGAGAGAGAGAGAGAGAGAGAGAGAGAGATGAGAGAGAGAGAGAGAGAGAGGAGAGAGAGAGAGAGAGAGAGAGAGAGAGTTAGGAGCTAAAATTTTATCCATTGATAGGGGTCTAAGTAAGGTTGAAATAGATTATTGGTTTGCATAATGGTGTCCTATTATTTATGAAATATCATTAACATTGATCTTTTCTCACTATGGCTTATGCATCTAAAAAGGGTCTATTCTTGCACCTAATTATCCAACCTTAGATCTCCCTTTCATGGTGGTTTCATTGGAAAAATAATCTCCATGAGTTGCTTTCACTTGGAGGAAGAATGCCTTGGTGTACAAGTTATTTCAGATAATCTTGATACAATTTCCTATTTTCTCTTCATGATGATCAATCTCAAAATTCTCTTATGATTAATAGTTCATGGGAGATCCATTAGTTTTAGGGAGTTCATTTTCTACTTGTCTGAATATGTGTTTTTAGTTCATCTTCTTAAAGTGTGATGCTCTTTAAGAACAAACTTTGTGTTTCAATAGTGAGATAAAGGTTTGATTACCAAATTAGTTCAAGTACCAGTAATCCATCATGATGTGATATTATTGAAGGATATTGTAAATGTTGAAGCATGATAAGTTCAAAATAGTAGTTCAATGCTCCTTCAAATGAGATATTCATAGTTGTCTCCTCCATATGCATGAATATGAAGTGTTTGGGAGAATCTCAAAGCCATGAAGGTAAAAAAAAATACATTTCTTCATACCTTCGTATGCCTCTGATTATTTTTATATCTTTGACTAAGTTACTTAGGTTGACTAGGGTATCTAGGTCCAACTCACAAACCCCATGTATTAGTAGACTGTGTATGTAGTTTGTATAGGACTATATGGTGGGTTGAGGTAATAAGAATCATGGTCATGAATCCTTGTGTACCATTGATAATTTTTTATAATATATGAAGTGGTTAGGAAACTCAAAACTAAAGAGAGTTTAATAAATTGAATATGTGGACCTAAACATTCCATAGTGACCTACAGGCCCTAAGCCTATAGGTCCATATTTTAGAACTAACCAATGACCAAATCAACACTAAAGGAGTCCTAGACACAGGATATGTAACCTGAGATAGGTGAATACAAGACAATCTCATACATTAGATATCCTAAGTCACTTACACTCATAGTCAAGATGATAATAAAACTGAGTTGATAGTCCTAAACATCTAGCTACATGATTGTACAAAAGGATCATATGTACAAAGTGATTAGAACATGTCTTAAGGGATATACAGACCCTAGATATATAATGGATCTAACCCCCTTTGATCATGATCTTCAGGAATCAAGGATAGTGGTTATGACTAGTTTCTAAGTGTAAATCACAAGGTATGTAGTCAAGTAGCCCTAAAATAGGCACCTACAAGTGGTGAGTGTTTCTATACAATTTTCGCTTTCACATTCGAAGAAGGAAATGAGAAACTAAGACAAATGGTCTAAGGCTTGTATGTACCTGGATGAAGTCTTACGCACCTAATTTAGAAGATGAAAGGAACTCCTCTTTGGTTGTGGAGGATGACACCTGTAGAAAAAAGAGACTAAAACAAAGAAGGCATTAGATGAGGAGATGGTGGGCTGCCAAGCAAAAGCTTGATCCCAGAAGTACGAAGACTTCCTTGAGGGATGTCAACCCACTGATTGCTAAAAATAATGTCTGATAAAAGGTAGAATGATAAAATACTAAAATGATTAAAGACTGAAAAGGAAATGGAAGCAAATGCTTACCTGAATGCTACTATCAGCCTGGTCACAGTCACTGACATCGGTTAGTCTGCCGACATCGATTTGTAAAGTTTATCAACGTCAGTTAGGCTGCCGACATCAGTGGGGGCAATGGTCTCTATAGCTGGCGTCAGTCAGGGTAGTAGTCTTTGGATGAGGTCTAGTCGAGTTTTTAGTCTGTGAACGGGTCTGAGAAGGAGTTTGGGCCTTGTTAATGGTCTGTGCAAGGGTCTGGGCAGAGTTGCAGGGACAATGGACAGAGTGTATGTTCTGAAAAGGGGGATAGAGGTGGTAAGGTTATGGGAAGGCCTCTCAGCATTTTTGAGAGGGAGTTTGGTCTAGTTGATAGTCTGGTTTGGGGGGGTTATATTACTTGGAAGAAATAACTGAAAACATAATGAAAACACAGACAAAATACTTACTTGTGGCTTGCAAAAGGAGTGATGCTAGTGCTTGTACCTATTGTTGATGTAGAAGACTGATGCAGAGTCCCTGCTATTGTTGTAGCTGGTGCAAAAGCCCTATGAGAGAGAGAGTGAGAGGTCTGGTGGATTGAAGACTGGAAGATTGGCTGATTGTTGAAGGTTGAAAGGTGAATGATTGAAGGTCAAAGGAATGGATTGAAAAATTGAAAGAGCCAGTTGAAGATTGAAAAATGGGATCCTGCATTCAGGTCAAGAACGCAGTCTTGAAGGTAACTGACACTGGCAATATCACCGACGTCGGTCGATAGTTGATCGATGTCGACAGCTGGAAGGTAGGTAAAAAGGCTAAAAATAGCCTCTCGTCCATTTTCCCAACTACCGGGTCCGCTGGTCGTGGTAAGAATGGTCGAAGATGGCTTAATAGGCATGGGAAAGAGGGGAAGAGAAGTTGGAATAGGTCATGAATGGGGTTTAGGCATTTAAGAATTGGCATGGGTTGAGGAATGGAATCCAAAGAGGGCATCTAAAGGTGGTGAGGTGTCATGGGTGAGATGGCAAAGGGGAGAGAATTATTAATTTAAAATAAGATAATTATTTTAAATTAATAAGACATAGGTGGGTTATGGTTAGAAGTGGAAAGGGACCAAGGGGACCAAGGGGGGAGTCAACCAAGGGTTTAGACATGATTTTGGTGTCTACATTTGCCCCTTTTTGTCTTATTGGTTGTTCTGGATGAACTGCAAGACAAAAATAGGAGTTGATTGCCCCAGGTGTGGGATAAGGTTGATTTTGTCCTATTGGTTGTTTAAATGAACTGCAAGACAAAAATAGGAGGGTTGGTTACCCTGATTATGGGATGAGGTATTCCCCCTCAAAGCAGGAGTCGAGGGAAGGAAACCTAAAATCAGGTGATGATTTGACAGAGAGTGGATGAGGATGGTGAAGATGGAGTGAGAACATTGCAATAGTCATGATTGCATGTATACCACTTCAAGAGATGGTCAGGTTAAATTATCACAGGTCAAGGTCGAGGAGTGCCAAAATTGAAATAACTGGGCCCCAGGATTTGGTCGTACCTAATCAAGTTATTCAATCTAAGCTGAAGCTCTAATGGTCATCATGTTCCAGGTATCCCAGGCTCAGGAAGTGCTCCTAGAAACATGAAAATGTCACAAGTAATGGGGATCAATCGGCTTGCGATCCTATACTTGTGAAGGTCATAAATAGTCTACGCACAATTTTGCTAACCATTGGTGAGGTAGCATACATGCAAAAACAACCAAGGCAATGCTGTCTTGGAAGTGGTCAGGGTCTAAGGAGATAGTCATGATCTCCAAGGTTGATGGTCGAGGATGGGTCGAGATAGATGGTCCATTGGATGGATGGATGAAGAATGTGGCCGAGCTAACCTCAAGAGACTGAGTGCTACCTACATAGCCCCTTTGTGAAGGGCCTCAGGCCAATGTAGTTCTCCCTAAAAGGGAGGAAGGGTCAAAGTGGTGGATTGGTCTTGGATGAGGTCAAGGTCATGGTCAAAGGTCAAAGGATTGGTCAAAGGAAAGAATGGTTTGTCCATCAAGGAGATGAATAAACGAGGGTGGTCGAGCTAACCTCAGAAGATGTCGTGTCATCTGAGTGTTGCTTACATAGCCCCTGTGCGAAGGGCCTCAGGCCAATGTAGTTATCCCTAAAAGGGAGGAAGGGTCAAAGTGATGGATTGGTCTTGGATGGGGTCAAGGCATGGTCAAAGGGTCAAAATGCTGATTTGATTAGGTCAAGGTCAAAAGGAAAGAATGGTTTGTCCATCAGGGAGACGAATAAATGAGGGTGGTTGAGCTAACCTCAGAAGACATCGTGTCATCTGAGTGCTGCCTACATAGCCCCGGTCTTAGGGCCTCAGACCAATGTAGTTTAGATGAAGAGGCAAAATTGGTCGATAGGTTGGTTTGGTCATGTGTTGAAATGATGAGGATAAGATGATGTTGTAGCCTTTTCCATATTGTGTGATGGTGTATTCTGCAACATTGGTCGAGGGGTCTTTCATCCCTAGAAATTTTCCATATTCATGATGGATGTATGCTAAAAATGAATTTAGTCTATTTATGCTTCAGCAAGTATTGGTTTATGCTTAACATAAATTGTGTTTGGTCGATAGTTTCCATGTGTATTGGTGTCCATAGAAACTATGTGAAATGGACTAGGTCATGTCGGTGCTCTGAAAATGTTTGATTGGTTTGGTTTGGTTGGATAGATGATGATTGGGTTGAATGTGACCAAAGTGTGAAAAAAAGTGAAAGGAAAATTGCTCTTTCATTAACAAGGACCAGAAGGACAGCATAGATAGGGGTTGTTAGAACCAAGAGCCCCATTCATGCATTACGTCGTTGACCAGTGGTTGTGTTAGAGAAGCAATCAAATCACTTGACGTTAAGTGAGCTTGAAATCCCTTGAGTATGTTGGGGTGATAAGCGTGATGTGATAGATGGAAGGAAGGGGGAACCCTTTTTGGCAGGAACAACTTTGCCCCTTTTATAGGTGACCCCGAGAACGACTATAGACAAGTCCATGACTTTATAGTTTGTTAGTCAATTTTATTTTTATTTTTTTTTGAGCAGACTGATCAATGTGGGAAGCCTGCGATGGAATGTTGTTTTGCTTTGTGGTCATGTTGTGAAGATGATCGATGCGGGAATTTCTGAGATAATGTTATGTATGTAGCAAAATTTAGGAATAGCCATCCTTCGAGGGAGTGGTCTATATTCTGCTTTATATGATTTTGATATGACTTTGGCCTAGTTGTCCTTCAAGGGAGCAGTCTAGTAAATTACAGCAAGTATGATGCAAATATCCTTCGAGAGAGCAGTCTACACTTTAGATTTATATGACCTTGGAATATGCATCCCACTTTTATATTTTTTTGATTTTTTTGTTGGCTGGACTTTTGGTCATGGACTTGACTATAGAGATTTAGAGGGCTTCCCTTTTATTAGGATAAAGCATTCATGCTTGACAAAAGGGTTGACTGATGTTTGGAGGGTTGAGGGTTGAAAAGAAATAAGAATGATGGTGATAGGGATTGCTCAAGGGATTGAGCTCAAGTTAAAGGTCAAGTGAATAATTACTTGACTAATAGTAGACTGGTCAAAGATGCAAGGCATAAAGGGGCTCAGGTTTTGACAAAGTCCCTGACCCATGCTTGTGTTATGATGTAAGGTCCGAATCAATTAGGAGCAAACTTGCCCCATTTTCTTCGTTCTAAATTGGTCAAATGTTGGTTGATGTTGAAGGAGTTGGTTGAGGTCAGTTGATATTTGGTCAATGTTTGGTCAAAGTTTGGGGTCGATGCTTGGTTGAGGCTTGGTCGAGGTTGATATATATTTGGTCAATGCTGGGTTGGATGATGTGATTAAAAGGTTGGTTGATGTTTGGTCATTATTTGGTCGATGTCTGGTTGAATGTTTGGTCAATGGTTGGTCGAATGTTTGGTTGAGGTTTAGTCGATGGTCTGGGAGAGGTCGGGTTGAATGTTTGGTCGAAGATAGGTTAAATGTTTGGTCGAGGTTGGGTCGATGCTTGTTTGGTCGAGGCATAGTCGAGGCTTGGTTGAGGCCTAGTCGAGGTTTAAGATTAAAAGAGTGATTGATATTTGGTCGAGACTGGGTTGAAAATTTGGTCGAGGCTTGGATGAATGTTTAATTCCCCCAGCGGCTAGGGAGAATGTTTGGCAGATTGGTCAGGGTCAGTTGAGGCTTGGTGGTCAGATTGACTGTGTTGATGTCAAATAAGGGGGTTAAAGGTAGCAAAGGGACCATAGTCTGGCATGGAGATCCTGATTTAGGTGATGAGATTTGAGAAGCATGGGTCGGTGTTGACAATTTGTCGAAGGGGTGGTCAAGAGGATCCTTGATGAGAAGGGTATCCTTTTTTTGGTGTTGACAAATGACAGCTTTAAGAGCGCAACAACGCTCAGTGTCATGCCCAGATGTGTGATGATAGTGACAAAATTTAGAGTTGTCAAACCAAGATGGTCTTGATTCGGGAGTTGATGAGTGGGGCGGTGTTGAAGGGTTGTTGATAATATGGTCAAGAAGAAGGATGTCTTTCTCCAAGCATTGGTGAACGACAACCTTGAGGGCATAATAATGCTCAGTGTCGTGCCCAGGTGTGTGATGCAAAAATCTGAGTGTCATCAAACCAGGGAAATTTTGGTTTGAGAGATTGATATGGTTTAAGAGGTGGGAGATTGATGCGAGAAGACTGCAATAATTGCCATAACAGCAAGGCATAAGAACCTGCCAATGGGTCTGTGTGTCTTGTTGTAGTGGGAGTTGATGACTTTGGTTTGAGAGGTGTAAGAGGCATTGGTTGTACCATTGTTTTTGTGGGTGGTGTAGCCACACGTGTAGATGGCACTTTGATGGTGATAGGTGTTGGATGTTTTGGAGGAAATATATGTCTGATGGGTTGAGGAGATAATGGAGGCAATTTGCCTCTGTGAGGTATGGGAGTAGGAAGCACTCCTATTAAAGTGGACGGATGCAGGACCAAAATTGAAGGTAATGATGAAGGTGGGGGAGGAGTCCTCCGGTGAGGTTTGGTGGCCTTCTTTAGTTTGGGTTGAGAGTCACTATTGGGTGAGGCGAGGTTAGATATGGGTTTGGGTTTAGACGTGGATGGAGGTGAGTGAGATGTAGCAATCTCAGGTAAAAGGCAAGAGGAAACTGTGACTGGGTCTTCCTCGATCAAAATGGGTGAAGAGACTGGTTCTTCTCTTAGTGGAGAAGGAATAGGGGAGGGGGGCTCCTCAAGAGGGCAGAGGGCAAGGATGATCGTGCCCTTTACTTGTGGTTGAGGAGTAGGAAGGATAGAGTCCTCCATTGGTGGGAGGAAGGATGAATGTGGGATTAATGGCATTGGTATGGTCAAAGCATCCTCCAATATGAGAGAGGTTGATGGAGGACTAACAGGGGAAGAGGATTCTTCTACCTGTGGAAGAGGTTGGTCAGGGATCAGAGAAGAGACAGTGTCGATTGTGCGTATATTATGGTCTTGAGGGTCATTGGTCATGGTTTGGACATTGTTTTGATTAGGAGGATGGTTAGGAAAAGGTTGTTTGAAGATGTTGATGTGTTGGTTGGGTGGGGTGTTCGGGTTGTCCAAGATAAGATCACCCCTGTCTATCATGTTTTGAATGATGTTTTTGAAGGTTTAGCAGTTGTCGATGTCATGACCGTGGACGCGATGATAGTGACAGAAGTCGGCCTCCCTATACCAGGTAGGAAGGGCTTTTGAAGGGTCAAATTGAGGTGGTCAGATTAGAGGGAGATTAAGGACCCCCTATTTGATGAGTTTTTCCAAAATGGAAGCGTATGATTCTCCAAGTGGAGTGTATGAACGCTGGATGTACCATTGTTGGAATTTTTTAGTGATGCTTTGAGATGTAGAAGGTTGAGATTGGTTAGTTGTTGTCGAAGATGGAGATCTAATGACCACAGTGTTGGCCACTCCTTTAGATTTAGAGTGGGAAGAAGAAGGTCTAGAAGAAGAAGGGTCATTGGTTCTTGTGTTAGTAGTACACAATTTGACCTTATCCTCTTTAATGGCACGGAGTTCAAGCTTTTGGGCCATGGTGAAAGCTTCATCGAAAGTGCAGAATGTTTGAATCCACAAGGTAGAAGAGATATGCCTGGCACATGCTCAAGAAAAGAGCTCGATGAGCTTAGGTTGAGGCAAGGAGAAGGAGAGCTGGTTAATCAAGCCTCTCCAATGGGCAACAAAATTGACTATAGATTCGTCATCAAATTGCCTAATGGAGCAGAGGTCTGTGATCGAGACTTGTTTGGTGATATTGGTAGAAAAATGGTCGAGAAATAATTGGGCAAGTTGAGTGAATGAAAAGAGGGAATGACTAGGAAGAGAGCTATACCAGTCAAGGGTGGCCCTCGAAAGTGACATGGGAAACATGCATAAAAGTAACGCATCATCATGGGCTATAAGATAACAAGCATGTCTGAATGCTCGTAGGTGTTGTTGCAGGTCTTCCTTACTCTAAAAATGAGAAAATTTAGGAAGCTCCCACTGATTGGGGTATGGTCAGATCGGGACGAAGGGATGAATGGGTTCATTGGAAACTTGCTCATATGAGAGGGCATTGTGTGAACCAGAAATAGAGGTCTCGAGACTAGACATTTTATCCATCAGTATTTTGATTATATCTACTGATGGATTTGTGGGTAGAGCACCCCCTAGGTTGTGGGGTGCTTGAAAGGTGCTAGAAGGGGCATACGACGTAGTCAATTGCACTTGTATGGGTGCAACATATTGATAACTAGTCGTTGGGACAGACGTGGATGCCAAGGGTGGTTGCGTCATGAAGGTGGAAGGCATAAGTTGACTAGATACCACCAAAGGTAGTTGTGTGGTGGCATTGGCAAAAGGGGAGGTAGACACTCCTACATTTATAGGTGCAAGAGTGTGCAGAGTCGAGACAATCAAGTTCTGGTATGATGTAGAACTTGGTTGAATTGCATGTGGTTAAGGGGGTAATGAAACCCCGATGGAGGTTGGTCTAAAAATAGATGGGGAGGCCAAACTTTGTGTATTGGCCATGGTCAGGTTAATGGTTGAGGCAAAAGGTTGGGTAGTGGATGGTGTTGATGCCTTCACCACTTCACCTGAAAGGTCTCACGTTTGGTTCCTCGTGAGATAGTTTTGGAGGGCTTTGACATTGAGGTCCAAGAATCTTTCAAAATCTTGGTCCCCTTCAGGGACAATGGGGGTCTGAGTTGGGGTCGGTCGAGTAGGAATTCTTTCGGTCTCTGAGTGGAACTCCATTATAGGACTGGTTATGGATGGGGAAAGCGGAAGCGATTAATGCCTCGCTTGGTCAAGAAGAGCCTTGGTTTGACTGTGTGTCGAAATGATTCAAGGCAAGAAGGGTCAGGTTTTAGAAACTATGTTTTTTCAGTTTCAAAAACTCAGAATGTGGTTTTGGCAAAAAAAGGGTCAGGTTTTAGGCTGCTATTTTTAAAAAAAAGACTGTGACAGTGACCGACGTCAGTTGAAAAATTGATGTTGGTGAGAAAAGATGGCCGACGTCGGTCAGATAACTGATGCCAATGAGGGAAGGTTGCCGACGTCGGTGGTAAAACCGATGTCGGTGACTGTGTTTTCTAGAAACTTAGAAAATCTTAGAGTTTTTGGAAAAAAGGGAAGAAAGCATCCTCACTAGCTCAAACAAGCAAATAAGAACAGAAAAGATGAAGAACACAAGCAGATCCTAAGTGTTAAATCCTAATAATCAACTTTTAGAATCTTATTGGCTTATGCCTTAAAGTGATCTTTGGGAGGTTGGCTATCAGAATGGGTCCTAGAAGAGGTAGTCTAAAGATGGTTTCAGGTCAGTTTAGGTGCTCAAGAGTCTGTGTTAGGTTTCGTACATGGCCTGGTGTTAAGGAGCAAGCTCCCCTCACTTCATGAGCCCAGTGATAAGCTGGTCTCACTTAGCCAAAATATACTTTCCCTAGAGATTATCTTCTGCCAGAGAACAGAGTGGGCTTTCCCCTTGGTGGTGAAATCCAAGTGGGATTGCCAGGATGGGTAAGGTATCCGTTGGGTGATGAAATCCCAGTTGGGCCTTGTCTCAGGTGAGTTTTGATGTTTGATTTGTGCAAGTGATTTGGTTGTGTAACATAAAGTGGACTACGATTAATTCATGATACGGTTGTTAATTACTAGATGTGGACTAAGTATGCAGTCAAGAAGAAATGAAATGCAATGTGTTTTAAGCCCAAGTCGAAATGTTAGTTCGTATTAAGACAAGTGATGAAGAGGTTGAAGAGTATGATTTTGACTAGTCTAAGATGCAAGAAAAGAAAGAAGAGTTCTTTTTAATCCTGCTTATGATGTCTTTTGGAAGAGAGAGAAGAAAGAGGTGAAAAGGAGAAACCTAATACACCCTATATGAAAAGAAAGAAAAGAACCCAAGGAAGATCCTAGGGTCCCACCGGGCATGGCAAAATGTTTCTATACAATTTTCGCTTTCACATTCAAAGAAGGAAATGAGAAAATAAGAGAAATGGTCTAAGGCTTGTATGTACCTGGATGAAGTCTTGCACACCGAATTCAGACGACGAAAGGAACTCCTCTTTGGTTGTGGAGGATGACCTGTAGAAAAAAGAGACTAAAACAAAGAAGGGGTTAGATGAGGAGATGGTGGGCTGCCAAGCAAAAGCTTGATCCCAGAAGTATGAAGACTTCCTTAAGGGATGTCAACCCACTGATTGATAAAAATAATGTCTGATAAAAGGCAGAATGATAAAAGACTGAAATGATTAAAGATTGAAAAGGAAATGGAAGCAAATGCTTACCTGAATGCTACTGTCGGCCTGGTCATAGTCGCTGACATCGGTTAGTCTGCCGAAGTCAATTTGTAAAGTCTGCCGACATTGATTAGGCTGCCAACGTCGATGGGGGAAATGGTCTCTGTGGCCGACGTCGGTCAGGACAGTAGTCTTTGGACGAGGTCTGGTCAATTTTTTGGTCTGTGGACGGGTCTGAGAAGGAGTTTGGGCCTTGTTAATGGTTTATGCAAGGGTCTGGGTAGAGTTGCAAGGACAATGGATAGAATGTATGTTCTGAAAAGGGGGATAGAGGTGGTAAGGATATGGGAAGGCCTCTCAGCATTTTCGGGAGGGAGTCTGGTCTAGCTGATAGTCTGGTCTGGGGGTGATATTACTTGGAATCAATAATTGAAAACATAATGAAAACATAGACAAAATACTTACCTATGGCTTACAAAAGGAGTGTTACTGGTGCTTGTACCTGTTGTTGATGTAGAATACTGATGCAGAGTCCCTGCTATTGTTGTAGCTGATGTAGAAGCCCTGTGAGAGAGAGAGTGAGAGGTCTGGTGGATTGAAGACTGGAAGATTGGTTGATTGTTGAAGGTCGAAAGGTGGATGATTGAAGGTCAAAGGAGCAGATTGAAAAATTGAAAGAGTTGGTTGAAGATTGAAAAATGGGATCCTGCATTTGGGTCAAGAACGCAGTCTTGAAGGTAACCAACACTGGCAATATCACCGACATCGGTCGACAGTTGACTGACGTCGGCAGCTAGAAGGTAGGTAAAAAGGCTAAAAATAGCCTTTCATCTGTTTTCCCAACTGCGGGGTCCGCTGGTCATGGTAAGAAATGGTCGAAGATAGCTTAATAGGCATGGGAAAGAGGGGAAGAGAAGTTGGAATAGGTCATGAATGGGGCTTAGGCATTTAAGACTTGGCATGGGTTGAGGAATGGAATCCAAAGAGGGCATCCAAAGGTGGTGAGGTGTCATGGGTGAGATGGCAAAGGGGAGAGAATTATTAATTTAAAATAAGATAATTATTTTAAATTAATAAGACATAGGTGGGTTATGGTTAGAAGTGGAAAGGGACCAAGGGGACCAAGGGGGGAGTCGACCAAGGGTTTAGACACGATTTCGGTGTCTACATTGAGCCAAGCAGTTGGTCTTAAAGCCTAAGAGAGGAGATAAAGAGCATATAAATAATTTTGAGACCTACCTCAGGTGGATAAAATAGGTCTAAATGTTAATTATAAGACTAAAAGAGAAACATGAGGGAAGGTGAACTAAACTAAGCCTCATGACCTCTTACACTATCAAGCATAATCACAAGCCTACAGTCTAGCCTTAAGGGAATTTGATGATTTGAAACCTCTATAGGCCTACTCATACTCTAAAAATTGGTATATAAGATGGTAATTAGTATAATAAGACATTCATGGTCCCTCTAGGGTTATAAAAATAAGTTTAAGTACTCCTTTTTTCTCTTAGACCTTGCCCAATCCTTGGTTAAAGGGCAAACATGAGACCTAGAGGTCCACTTGAGATAAAAGGGAATAAAGTAGGTTTATAGACCTCATGAATGGTATTTGGGGTAGTTAAAAACTATATCAAATCAATCCATACATTATTATGTAGAAAAAAATCTAGATATATTTTCCAAGTGCCCTTGAGGGCTAGAAAAGAGAAGATGGGCTCTTAAACCCCACACCCTAACAAATGTAACCGAAGCATATAGATGAGTAATGAATACTTTTAAGGCATGTAGAATTATTGAGAGGGATGTTTCAAAGGTTTATGAACTATTCATAGTATTGGGAATGAATTTAAGACCTAGAACTCAAATTAAACCTCTCTCTATCCCCAAGAATGCTAATCAAGCAACCTGAAGAGCAACTTCAAATTCCCATACCATTTCCCACACTTTGTATGGGAGTATGATCCTTTTTTAATAGTTTAAGGGGTCTACTAAGAATTTTTTCCAAGTGAAATGATTTCATTTATTGATTTTTATTTATGAATAATCACTAATACTCCAAACTAATCTAAAACCTCTCTTAAACCCTAATAGTGATAGGGAAAACTATGTCATCAGATGTGATTTTGAGCTCTTTTTCCCATGACTAGTTACTATTAGGGTTTAAAAGAGGTTTTAGACCTATTTGGAGTCTTAAAAGTTGTTCATAAATAATAAATCATTAAATGGCATCCTTCTACTTTTAAAAAATTCTTATTATACCCCTTAAACTATTATAAATGGATCAGACTCCCATGCAAAGTGTGGGCAACAGTATGAGCATCTAAAGTTGATCTTCGGGTGGCTTGCTTAGCATTCTTGGGGATAGATAGAGGTCTACTTTGAGTTATGGGTATTAAATTCATTATCACCACTATGAATATTTCATACACATTTGAAACATACCTCTTAATTATTCTACATGCCTTGTAAGTCTTCAGTACCCCTTTATATGCTCAGGGACACTGGTTAGGGTGTGGGGTTTAAGAGCTTATCTTCTCTTTGCTAGCCCTCAAGGGAACTTGGACTAAATATTTAGATGTTTTTCCACCTGATAATGTATGGATTGATTTTATATAGTTTTTAACTACCCCTAATACCATTCATGAGGTATAGAAACCCGTTATGTGCCCTTTTAACTCAACTAGACCTCTAGGTCTCATGGCTGCCCTTTGCCCAAAGAGTGGGCAAGTTATGATAGAAAATAATGAGTACTTACACTATTTTTATAACCTAATATGGAACATTAATGTTTTATTATACTCATTACCATATTTTTTACCAATTTTTAGAGTATAAGTAGGCCTATAGAGGTCTCAAATCATCAAATTCCCTTAAGGTTAGATTATAGGTTTGTGATTGTGCTTGACTGTGTAAGAGGTCATGAAGCTTAGTTTGGTTTACCTTCCATCATGTTTCTATTTTAGTCTTAAAATTAAATTTATGCCTATTTGATCCATTATAGGTAGGTCTCATAATTCTTTATATGTTCTTTGCCTCCTCTCTTAGGCTTTAAGACCAACTACTTGGCTCACCACTTGTAGGTGCCTATTTTAGGGCTACTTGATTGCATGCCTTGTGATTACCACTTGGAAACTAGTCATAAACATTTTCCTTAATTATTGTATATCTTTATCAAATTGGGTTATCTCCATTGTATATACAAGGTCTTTATATCCCTTGATAAACTTTCCAATCACTTTGTACATGCTCCTTTTGTACAATCCTCTAGGTGGATGTTTAAGACTGTCAACTTAGTTTTATTATCATCTTAACTATGAGTGTAAGTGACTTAGGATATTTTATGTTTGATATTTTCTTATCTTCACCTATTTTAGGTTAAATCTCCTATGCCTAAGACTCTTTTAGTGTTGATTGGGTCATTGGTTGGGTCTAAAATGTGGACCTACAAGCTTAGGGCCTATAGGTCGCTATGGATTGTTTAGGTCCACATATTCACTTTCTAAAAATCTCCCAAGTTATTGGTTTCATAAGCACTTCTTATCTTCTAAACACTTCTCAATGGTCCACAAATCTTCATGACCATGCTTCTTATTAACTCAACCCACCATATAGTCTTATATGGATAGCATACATAATCTACTAATACATGGGGTAGATGAGTTGGAATTAGAGCCTCATGTCAAATTGAGTAACTTAGTGGAAGATATCAGAACAATTAAAGGCATATGAAGGTATGATTATATGTATTTGGTTCCCTTCATGGCTATGAGATTCTCCTAAACACTCCATAGTCATGCATATGGATAAGACTGTAGACATCGAAATCGTGTCTACCCCATGGTCCTTTCTCCCCCTCTTAGTCCCCTTTGGTCCACCTAACCACTCCTAACCCATGTCTTGTTAATTTGAAATAATTAGCTATTTTAAATTAATAAAACTCCTTTTCTCTCTCCCCATGCCACCTCACCACCCTTGGATACCCTTCTTTGGATTCCCTTCATTCCCCACATGGCCAATATTAATGCTTGGACCCCCATTCCAACTTCTCCCCTTTAACCTCTCATCCATTTTAATCACCTTCGACCGTTTCTTCTTCGGACTCGCTGACCCGGTAGTTGGGAAAATGGACGAAGGGCTATTTTTAGCCTTTTTCCTGCCTTCCAGCCACCGATGTTGGTCAACTATCGACCGACATCGGTGATATTTCTGGCATCGGCAGCCTTCATAACGGTTTTCTGCATCCATTATCCTTCCTTCGCCTCTCTCTCTCGCATTGGACTCTTGGATCCTTCAATCCGTCAATCTTTGGCTCCTCTCTCTTCCACTGCTAACTCTTTGGTTGTAGGTACACATCAAGCAACACTCTCTAAGGACTCTGCATCAGTTTTCTACACCAACCACAGGGACAGCATCAACACCAGCACCAACAGGTTTCCTCCATTCTTCCTTCAGCAAGCAGGAGGTAAGCACTTTCCTTGTTTTCATTTCATTTCTTATCTGCATTTATCGATTTAGCTAATCACTGCCAAGACCTTCCCTATCCTTCCTTGAGAGGCTGAAAGGCCTTCTCAGACCCCTGCCTCTCATTCATTCCCCTTTGAGCTTCTGGTTCCCAACCAGCCACTTTCCCAGACAACATTCTCAGTCCCTCAAACCCAAAACAAGTCCCTCAGAACTCCAGGAAATCTCTCAGACCTCTAAATAGACCTCCCTGACCCTCAGATGAGACCACAATCCATTCTACAAACCAGAAACCAACCTGTAACCTGACAAGACTCTATCCAAGACTATTGCCCCGGCCGACCTCATCCATTTCCCCTACCGACATCGGCAGCCTAACCGACGTCAGTGACATTACCTGACCGATGCTGGCAATGCCACCGACATTGGTGACTGTGCAAAAGTAGATTGCTTCTAAACAGGTATGCATTTGCCTTAAGTTCTTTCCTTTTATTTTTCATCATTTATCACTTTCTGTTTCTAATCAGCATTCTATTTTTAACAGTAGACTGTCATCCTCCAAGGAGCCTTTGCACTTTTAAGACCAAGCTCTTGCTTGGCAGTCCACCCTTTTGTCATCTAATGTTTTTCATGTTTTAGTGTCTTTCTCTTTCAGGTGTCATCCTCCAAAACCAAAGAGGAGTTCCTGCTATCGTCTGGATTCTGGTGCACATGCCTACAACCCGGGTACGTACAAACCCTCGTCCTTCTTCTTAGTTTCTCATTTTCTCTTTCTTGAATGTGAAAAGCAAATCTAGCATAGAAACATTCTGGCACGCCCGGTGGAACCTTAGGGTCTCCCTTGGGTTCCTTTCCTTTCTATTCATATAGGTGCATTAGGTTTCTCCCTTTTCACCTCTTTCTTCTCTTCTAAACGACATCATAAGCAGGAATAAAAAGAACTTTTCTTTTCTTTTCTTGCACTTTTAGACTAGTCAAAAATCATATCCTTCAAACCCTTTCTCAACTTGTTTTTCATCCGAACTTAACATTTCGACTTGGGGCTTAAAACATGTTGCATTGCATTTCTATTTGCTTGCATTTCTTATTCCACACTTAGTAATTAATAACCGCATATTGAATTAATCGTAGTCCACTTGATGTTACACAACTAAACCACTTGCACTAAATCAAACATCAAACTTACTTGAGACAAGGCCCGACTGGGATTTCATCCCCCAGCGGATACCTTACCCCTCCTTGGCAATCCCACTTGGATTTCATCACCAAGGGGAAAGGCCACTCCATTCTCTGGCAGAGGATAATCTCTAGGGAAGGTATATTTTGGCTAAGTGAGACCAGCTTATCACTGGGCATATGAAGTGAGGGGAGCTTGATCCTTAGCACCAGGCCACATACCAAACCTAACCCAGACTCTTGAGCACCTAAACAAACCTAAAACCATCCATAGACTACCTCTTCTAGGACCCTTCTAATAGCCAACCTCCCCAAACATCACTTTAAGGCATAAGCCACACAAGCTTAATAATTTATTTCTATGGATTTAACGCTTAGGCTTTGCTTGTGTTCTTCATCTTTTCTATTCTTATCTGCTTGTTTGAGCTAGTGAGGATGTTCTTCTTCCTATTTTTCAAAAACTCTCAAATCTTTTGGGTTTTTGGAAAACACAGTCACCAGCATCGATTTTACCACCGACGTCGGTAACCTTTTCTCGCCGACATCATTTATCTGACTGACATCGGCCATCTTTGTCACCGACATCAGTTTTTAAACCGACATCGGTCTCTGTCACAGTCCTTTTTTTTCAAAATAGCAGCCTTAAAACCCACCCCCTTTTGCTGCCAAAAACCACATTCTGAGTTTTTGAAATTGAAAAAACATAGTTTCTGAAACCTGACCCTATTTGCCTTGAATGGTTTTGACACGCAGTCAAACCAAGGCTCTTCTTGACCACGCGAGACATCAACCACTTCTGCCTTCTCTATCCATAACCAGTCCTATAATGGAGTTCCACTCAGAGACTGAAAGAACTCCTACTCACCCAACCCCGCCCCAGACTCCTATTGTCCCAGAAGGGGACCAAGATTTTGCACGATTCTTGGACCTCAACGTCAAAGCCTTGTAACACTATCTTGCAATTAGCCAAACGTGAGACTCCTTAGGCAACCCAATCTATGGGATGCCGACTTCCTTAGTTGAGACAATGATCACATCAACAGCATCTATGATTCAACCTATAGACAATCAAGCCAACACCTCGACTAATAACCCAACCGTGTCCCACCTTCAAAATTTAGCCTCTCCTTCTAGACCTACCTCCATGGGGGTTCCAGTCCCCCCTCAACCTCAAACTAGTGGTCTCTATCCTCCACCTTTCCAAAACCTAGTGGTCTCTATCCCCCCTACTCTTGCACCTATCAACACAAGAGTAACTGTCTACCCTTCAACAAGTGTGGCCACTCCTCAACCATCTTTGACGGCCCCTATCCAATTTGTGCCTACCAACCCCATAACACAAGTGCCCTTGGCTTCAACTTCTACCCCAATAACTAGCTACCCATATGTTGCGTCTACGCAACCAACCACGTCATATGCCCCTCTTAATATCTTTCAAGCACCTTATAATCTAGGAGGCACTCCACCCACCAATCCGTCAGCAGACATCATCAAAATGCTGATGGACAAGATGTCTAGCCTAGAGACCTCCGTTTCTAGCTCACGCAATGCTCTCTCATATGAGCAAATCTGCAATGAGCCCATTCATCCTTCTATCCCGATCAAGCCATACCCTAGTCAATGGGAGCTTCCTAAATTATCTCGCTTTCAAAGCAAGGAAGACCTGCAATAGCACTTACGGGCATTCAGACATGCCTATTACCTTATTGCCCATGATGATGCATTGCTTTTATGCACATTTCCTATGTCTCTCTCTGGTGTTGCGCTTGACTGGTACAGATCTCTTGCCATCCATTCCCTCTTCACATTCACACAGCTGGCCTAGCTCTTTCTTGATCACTTCTCCATCAACATCACCAAGAAGGTCTCGATCACAGACCTCTATTCTATCCGCCAATTCGAGGAAGAATCCATAGCTGACTTTGTTTCTCGTTGGAGAGGCCTCATCAATCAACTCTCCTTTTCCTTACCCCAACCTGAACTTATTGAACTTTTCTCCCAAGCCTGCGCCAAACATATTTCTTCCACCTTATGGGTTCAGACCTTCCGCACCTTCGACGAAGCCTTCACGATGGCCCGCAAACTTGAATTACATGCCATCGAGGAGAATAAAGTCAAGTTGCAGAGCAAGAATCCCAACTCTAAGACCAATGACTCCTCTTCTTCTAAACCTTCATCATCTAATCCTAAGTCTAAAGCTTCAGCTAACGCTATGGTCATTAGACCTTCATCCTCTTCACCTTCAACCAATCAGCCTGAGCCATCAACATCTCAGAGCACCACCTGCCAATTCTAGCAGAGGTACGTACAACAATAGTATACTCCACTCAGAGAATCATACGCGTCTGTGCTAGAAAAACTTGTTAAACAGGGGGTTCTCAATCTCCCCCAGAGCTGACCACCTCCACAATTTTATCCCTCACGTGCCATCCCTGCATGGTATAGGGAAAATGATTTTTGTAACTACCACCATGTTAAAGGCCATGACATGAAAAATTGCAAGACCCTTAAAAACATAATCCAAGACATGCTCGAAAAGGGTGACCTCATCCTAGACAATCCCAATGCCCCCCCTAATCAGGGGATCGACATCTTCAAGCAACCATTCCCCAATCATCCACCAACCCAAAACAATGTCCAGACCTTGATTGACAACACTCATGAACACAACATTCAAATAGTCAATACGGTCTTGCCCTTCATCCCTGACCAACCTCAAGAGGTTAGTCCATCTATCAGTCCATCACGTGTGGATGAACCTCTTTCCTTGGTTAGTTCTCCGTCAACCTCTCTCATCTTAGAGGATGCCTCAACCTTACCATCACCACCGGTCTCACCATCCTCCTTCCTACTGCCTATGGAGGACCTGACCCTTCCTGCTCCTCAACCGCAAGTGGAGGGCACCATCATCCCTGCCCTTTACCCACTTAAGGAGCCTCATTCTCTAGTTTCTTCTCCACCCAGGGAAGAACCTGCCTCTCCTTCGTCTCTAACCAAGGATGAGTCTGTCACGACTTCACCATGCCATGGGTCTGAGACTACTACACCCATCTCATCTTCGGCCCCACAATCATCAACATCTTCTCAAGGACCCAAACCTCATCCAACTTCTTCTCAACCATTTTCCCGACTAGTGGAGAAAATTGGACTTCTCCCTTCAAGGAAAGTGGAGCATTAGGGATTGTGGGAGCATCTTAAAGCTCTTTAACATGTCCGTGCCCTCTCGTCTCATGCTGTCAATCCTCCCAAAGTAGAATCTCCCAAGACTCTCAACAAAGACCAAACTCTCACTTCTAAACCCGCATCTACCCCATCTAAACCTATCAAGTCACTTGGCATTCGCCCTGTCTCTACCCTAACTCACCCACAAGTGAAGGTGGACTTAGACCAGACCTCAGCCAATAGTAGTCTTCCAACCAAGTTAAAGAAGACTGCCAGACCACAGAAGTGAATGCCTCTTCCACCGTCACCATTACCTTCCATTTTGGGCCCCCATCCTTTGACCTTGACTAGAGTCCTTCCCACTCTGACCTCTAATCAAAACCAGTTGCCTCCTTTGCTTTCTTTTCCTATCTCCAGCCTACCCTCTCCTAAAAATGTGATACCTCTCATGAAGAAAGTGCCATCTCCGCCTGTCACCACACCATCAACCCAAAAGGTGGTACGAAAACCTCCTCCAACTCCACCTAAGCAAAAGTCACTAGCATCGCACACATCAACTAGCACGAACCCTTTAGTGGGCTCATACTCATTGATATTGCACCAACTTTTGCAAACTTCCAACATAACCCTTCCACCCATCAGGCCTTTCCAACCTCTCGAGTCTAAGCCCTCCTGGTTCGACGACATGAAGATTTGCTTATACCATCGTACGCTAGGACACGATACCGAGGCTTGTTGTGCCCTCAAGGCCATCATTCACCACTATATGAAGAAGGACACTCTTCTCCTTGAGGACACTCTTGACCGACCCTCGACACCTTCCCATCTAACCTCTTCAACCACATCAACATCTCACCAGTAGGCCATGACCCCTTCTTCACCTCCTATCTTTGAAATCAATGCTATCCACATAACCACTAGGTCACAAAAGGACAAGGTGAAAGAAAAAGTTGCCATTCCTTGGACCTACCCTTTCGTCAAGCCACCTCAACCATCCAAGCCTAAAATTTCTATCCTTGGCGCATCTCAGCCTTCTTCTTCTTCCTCTTCTGGGCCGATTCATGACTCCGTGTTGAAATAGCTTCACCAGATGCCTGTGAAGATGTCCCTTTATGACCTCATCCAAACCTTGCCTCAGCATCTTCAAGCCCTCATCCGAGCCTTGCAAGCAGTAGAGGTCCAACCCAAAGACCCCCAACCACTCGCTGCCCTCGTCCACTCTTTATCTCCTGTTGCCTCCATCACATTCAGCAATTCTGAGATTCCCACATCCAACACGGAAGATCAGGATGCCACCCTCTTCATCACTACCTATGTTGATCAGACATGCATTAAACATGTTATGATCGATGGAGGTGCCAGCATCAACATTATCTCCACCCATGCCTTTGATCAGTTGGCTCTTCCCAAGAATTACGTCTCCAAGACTAATGCAATCTTGTGCTCCTTTAATGACACCACTGCCACAACCATTGGCACAGTCATCCTTCACATTCGCATTAGTCCATGCACAGTCTTGGAGCTCTTCTATATCATCAAAGGAGAGTTTCAATACAACATGTTACTGGGCCGACCTTGAATCTGTGCCATGGCCTGTGTCCCCTCCACCCTGCACCGTTGTGTGAAATTTGAGCACGACGGGTAAGTCCACACCATTCCCGCTGATCCTTCACCCTTCAAAACTTGTAACACCACCTACCATCCAAATGACGTCTTCATTCTTATCAAACCATCAACCCCGGCACTGCCTCCATCCGCAGAAGCTTCAACTAGTTTGCAACCGGCGGTCACCCTCACCCCTCCTCTTCAAGCGACTACCAAAGACCCCATGGAAGACATCTTCCAGTGACTTTCACTTGGGGAATATCGCTTGCTGACCTCAGACATGTTCCAAACTCTGCAAGAGTATGGACACCTTCACCACAGCCCCAGTTATGACCATCGGATTGGGATGGTTATGCCTTATGGTCCTCCTCACCTCCGAACCAACCTCGTCTATGGGGGGCTCAACCAAGCTCCTCTTGAAGGGAACCCTCTCTCTTCACCCCAACCATTCACATCAGACTTCTCATTTCTTGGCAACCCCACCTTTGCACACACTTACCTTTACAGGTGTGCATGGAAGGGTTTTGGTTTCGGATGCTATGAGTAGGGCTCCCATCAGCCCATCGAGCCACTCAACGATGATGATGCCAAGAAATGGTATGGCTTGGGATATCATGACCCCACTCAGGCCTCCACAGACCTTTGCCCTGAGCCAACCATTGACCAATCTCCTCCAAGCTCGCCCCTTCTTCCCCCTTCACCTACGGAGTTGGTGGTTTCCATCCCTCCTAGTTTTTTTTTGCATAAACACCATCTGCTTGGAACCCATAACCTATCAGCTAAATGGGGTGTCTAGGTCTCTCCCTCTCATTTATCCCTCCATGATAGAAGATGAGTCAGTGACCATCAACACTGTTCACTGCATAGATGACGATGCCATTCTATCTTACATGGGCGCTGACGATTCTTTCATCTAGCGCTCCCTCCCTTCTGAGACCCAAGTTATGTTAAATGAATCAACCATTGACATCAACCTCCCTTCTTCTGATGTTCCTCACGTCTTAAATATTGGCCAATCTCTAGATGCCCAGGACTAGCTAGACTACACTCAGTTCCTCTCAGACCATAGCAAGCCTTTGCCTGGACCTACAGTGACATGCCTGGCATCGACCCCACCATTGCTACCCATAACATCATCACCAAACTAGAGGCTAAGCCTGTTAGGCAAAAGCTTCGAAAGATGCATCCTCATGTTGCGCTCTTTGTCAAAGAGGAGCTTCAGCGCCTTCTTTTTGTCTCCTTCATCCAACCCATCAATTATCCACAATGGGTCTCTAACATCATCCCAGTCACCAAAGCAACTGGGGGGATCCAGATCTGCACAGACTATCACAACCTTAACCTAGCTTATCCCAAAGATGACTTCCCTCTTCCTAACATTGACCAGCTTGTTGATCTCACGACCGGCCATGAGATGTTATCTCTCATGGATGGGTTTTCAGGATACAACCAGATCCTAATTACACCGGAAGATCAGCACAAGACTACCTTTGTCACCCCATGGGGGAATTTTTGCTATCAGGTCATGCCTTTCAGCTTGAAGAATTCAGGCGCCACTTATCAGTGTGCCATGACTTACATTTTCCATGATCTCCTCCACAAAATCATGGAAGACTATGTGGATGACCTTCTCGACAAGTCCAAGCTTCACCGCGACCATTTGACCATCCTCAAGATCATCTTCTCTCACCTTCTTCAATACAATGTCCACCTTAACCCCAAGAAATGTGTCTTTGGGGTCCTCTCAGGCAAGCTCCTCGGCTTCATCATTTCCTTCTATGGCATCGAGATAGATCCCACCAAGATTCGTGCTATCCTTGAAATGCCACCTCCGACCAATCTCAAGTAGCTTCACAGTCTACAAGGGAAGCTCCAGTCCATTCGCCGTTTCATCTCACAACTTTCTGACCGTTGCCAACCTTTTCATCATCTCCTTAAGAAAGACATCTCCTTTAAGTGGGATAAGGACTGCCAAGAGGATTTTAAAGCCCTCAAACGCTATCTGGTCTCTCCACCAGTCCTCATTCCACCTAAAGACGACCAACCCTTATACCTTTACATCTCAGCCACCAACCATTCGTTAGGTGCCATGATCACGCATCGAGACGAGCATCACCGTGAGTAGGCGGTTTACTATATCAGCCGAACACTGGTTGACTATGAAACTTGGTATACTCATACTTAGAAACTCTATTTGGCGTTAGTCTTTGCCACTACCAAGCTCCGCCACTATCTTCTCAACCATAAGACCTTTGTCATCACTCACACTGACCCTCTTAAATACATGCACTCCAAGCCATTTCAAAATCAACGTATGGCTCAGTGGCTCATGCTGCTTGTTGAGTTTGACCTCGAGTTCATCCAGCAGAAATCCATCAAGGGGTAAACCATCGCTAACTAACTGGGTGATGTCCCTCTTCCTGACAATCAACATTCATAGTGCGAGTTTCCTGACGAATCTATCGCCATGCTTTCCACCGATGACACCGTCTATCAAATGACCATGTTCTTCGATGGCTCTAAATGTCAACTCGGTGGGGGTGTGGGAGTCATTCTCATCCCACTCAAAGGTGAGCCCATGCCTCTGTCTTTTAAGCTCAACTTTGATTGTACCAATAATATGGCTGAATATGAAGCCTTAATTTTGGGACTTCAAACCACCCTTTCCCTTAGCATCAAGTCTATCAACATCTTCGGTGACTCACAACTTGTTGTCAATCATATCAATGGTTCATACCTCTATAGAAATGAAATTTTACAAAGGTACAAAAATTGTGCTAACACTCTTCTAGCCTCTTTTGACCATTACCTCTTACAGACTATTCCTCGATCCACGAACAAGTTTGCTGACACCATGGCTTCTCTCGCCTCGCATATTCCATCATCATCATCTTCATCCAGAATTTTTGTCACGGTGCATCGTGTGCCATTGCCTTCATACATCTCTCCTAACATCAACCATGTCAACACCATAGACTCTAGTCCACGGGATGTTTGGTATAAACAACTTGTGGACTAATTGACTCATTCTATCATCCCTCTCAATCTCTCTAGCAATGCACGATAGGCTTTCATCAAACGCATGGCTCGCTATACCATGCTAGGGGGTCTTCTCTATAAGCAAGGCTTTGACGGCCTCCTTCTTCGCTGTTTAACCTCCACTAAAGTGTCTCATGCCATTAAACAAGTCCACGATGGGATTTGTGGCAGACACTTCAGTGGGAACTCGGTTGCCAAGTGCATCCTTCGCCTAGGTTATTTTTGGCCTACTCTTCATCAAGACTGTAGCGACTATGTTCGGTGTTGCATCAAGTGTCAGCAGCATGCTAACTTGCTTCATCTCCCTAGCCATGCCTTACAAGTCGCTTAGGATTTTTGGCCTTTTTCACAGTGGGGTTTAGATCTCATTGGTGAGATTAACCCTCACTCGTCTCTTCGTCATCAGTCCATCATCACCGCCACTGAGTATTTCACTAAATGGGTGGAAGCCATTCCTCTCATCTCCACAAAAGCTAACAAAATTGTTGACTTCATTAGCACCCACATCATCTGTCATTTCAGTGTTCCTCACAAAATCATCACTGACAATGGCAAGTCCTTCAAAAACCAAACCATCTAGAAACTCTGTGACTCATTCAGCATCAAGCTCAGTTTCTCTTCGCCTTACTACCCACAAGTAAATAGGCAGGCCGAGGCTTCCAACAAAATTTTGACTAAAATTCTCATGAAGGTGGTTAATGACACTGGAAGGGACTGGCACATTCATGCTCCCTTCGCTTTATGGGCCTACCGCACTAGCATCCGAACCTCTACGGGTGCTACCCCTTTCTCTCTAGTGTACGAAATAGAGGCTATCCTACCTCTCAACGTACAGATCTTGTCTCTCCACATCTCTCTGCATGACATTCTCTAAAACGATGACTTTCGTCAACATCACTTAGCTCAACTTGAGTTACTTGACGAACGTCATCTTGCTGCCCTCAACCATCTCCATGTCTATCAAAATCACATCAAGCGAGCCTATGACAAAAATCTGTGAGAACGAGATTTCAACATCGGAGACCTCATCCTCAAAGAAAACCAGCATGTGACCAATATGGAGTGAAGTAAATGAGGCAAGTTTGCCCCTAATTGGCTTGGACCTTTCATCGTCATACACAAGTATGGGTCAGGGACTTATCGTCTGTCTTCTCTCGATGGACGGCCAAAACCTGAGCCTCTTAATGCCTTGCATCTATGACCATTCTACTGTTAGTCGAGTACTCATCCACTTGACATTCAACTTGAGCTCATCCCTTGAGCAATCCTCATCCTCTTAATCCTCATTCCTTTCAACCCTATTCCCCTAAACAAATCCTCTATAACCCTTTTATGATGCATGGATGCTTTGTCCTAATGAAAGGGAGCCCTTGAACTTCTATAGTCTTGTCCATGACTCCAGATTCTGTCAAAAAATAAATAAATAAATAAAATAAAATAAAAATAAAAATAAAAAAATCAAGATGTCAAAACATATCCAAGGTCACCCAATCAAATCAAAAGGTAGACTGCTCCCTCGAAGGATAGCTGTACTATCATTTATGTAGCTAATAGACTGCTCCCTCGAAGGACAGCTATTTAAACTTATATAAAGCAAAAATATAGACCACTCCCTCAAAGGATGGCTATGATTAACTCTTGCAACAAATAGCACTCTCTTAGAAGCTTCTCACATCGATTAGCTTCACAAATGACCATAAAGCAAAATGACATCTCTATGTAGACTTCCCACATCGATCAGTCTGCGCCAAAAAAAAAAAAAAAAAAAGGATCGTGGACTTGGCTTGTAGTTGTCTCGGGGTCTCCTATAAAAAGGGGCAAGGTTATCCCTGCTCATAAAATTGGTTACCCTATCCTCCTCCTATTATAACACCTACTCAAGGGACTTCGAACTCACTTTAATGTCAAAGTGATTCGATTACCGTTCTAACACAACCATGGTCAACGATGCAATGCATGAAGGGGGCTCTTTGTTCTAACAACCCCTATCTATGCTATCATTCTGGTCCTTGTCAATGAAAGGGCGATTATGCCTTTCGCTTTCTGCTTTCACTTTGGTCACATTCAAACGTCATCACTTGTCAAACCCAATCAACTCAACTCCAATCACTTTTTCAAACCACTCACATAGCCTATTCACACTAGTTTCTATGGACACCAATACACATGGAAACTATCAACCAGACACAATTTATGTTAAGCATAAACCAATACTTGCTGAAGTATAAATAGACCTCAATTCATTTTTATCATACATCCATCATGACTATGGAACATTGCTAGGGATGAAAGACTTCTCAACCAATGTTACAGAATACACCATTTGGAAAAGACTGTAACATCTTTTTCTCCTCATCATTTCGACACATGGCCAAACTAATCATCGACTAATCTTCTTAACTAGTCTGAACTAGATTGGTCTGAGGCCCCTTTCAATCTGGGCTATGTAGGCAGCACTCAGATGACACGATGTCTTCTGGAGTTAGCTCAACCACCCTTGTTTGTTTGTCTCCTTAATGGACAAACCATTCTTTCTTTTGACCAATCCTTTGACCTTTGACCATGACCTTGACCTCGACTAAGACCAATCCAATACCTTCGACCCTCTTCTTCCCTTTTAGGGAGAACTACATTGGCCTGAGGCCCTAATGACAGGGGCTATGTAGGCAGCACTCAGTGTTCTGAGGTTAGCTCGGCCACTTTCTTTCGTCCATCCATCCACCTCGACCAATGACCATGGAGATCACGACTATCTCCTTAGACTCCGACCACTTCCAAGACGACTTTGCTTTGGTTTTTTTTGCATGTATGCTACCTCACAAATGGTTAGCAAAATTGTGCGTAGACTATTTATGACCTTCACAAGTATAGGATTGCAAGCCGGTTGATCCCCACTACTTATGACATTTTCATGTTCCCAAGAGCACTTCCTGAGCCCAGGATACCTAGAACACAACGACCATTGGAGCTTTAACTTAGATTGAATAACCCGATCAGCTATGACCGAATGTTGGGGCCTGATTATTTCAATTTTGGCACTCCTCGACCTTGACCTACGACACTTTGACCTGACCATCTCGTGAAGTGGTATATGTGCAATCACGACTTTTGCAGCATTCACACTCCATCTTCATCCACTCTCTGTCAAATCAGCACCCGATTCCAGGTTCCCTTCCCTCGACTCCTGCTTTGAGGGGGAATACCTCATCCATAATTGGGGCAACCAACTCTCCTATTTTTGTCTTGTAGTTCACTTGAACAACCAATAAGATGAAATCAACCTTATCCCACACCTGGGGCAATCAACTCTTGTTTTTGTCTTACAGTTCATCCAGAACAACCAACAAGACAAAAAGGGGAAAATGTAGACACCAAAATCGTGTCTACCCCATGGTCCTTTCTCCCCCTCTTAGTCCCCTTTGGTCCACCTAACCACTCCTAACCCATGTCTTGTTAATTTAAAATAATTAGCTATTTTAAATTAACAAAACTCCTTTTCTCTCTCCCCATGCCACCTCACCACCCTTGGATACCCTTCTTTGGATTCCCTTCATTCCCCACATGGCCAATATTAATGTTTGGACCCCCATTCCAATTTCTCCCCTTTAATCTCTCGTCCATTTTAATCACCTTCGACCGTTTCTTCTTCGGACTCGCTGACCCGACAGTTGGAAAAATGGATGAAAAGCTATTTTTATCCTTTTTCCTGCCTTCCATCCATCGACATCAGTCAACTATCGACCAACGTCGGTGATATTGCCAGCGTCGGCAGCCTTCATAATGGTTTTTTGCAACCGTTATCCTTCCTTCGCCTCTCTCTCGCATTGGACTCTTGAATCCTTCAATCCATCAATCTTTGGCTCCTCTCTCTTCCACTGCTAACTCTTTGGCTGTAGGTACACATCAAGCAACACTCTCCAGGGACTCTGCATTAGTTTTCTACACCAACCATAGGGACAACATCAGCACCAGCACCAACAAGTTTCCTCCATTCTTCCTTCAGTAAGCAGGAGGTAAGCACTTTCCTTGTTTTCATTTCATTTCTTATCTGCATTTATCTATTTAGCTAATCACTGCCAAGACCTTCCCTGTCCTTCCCCTGAGAGGCTGAAAGGCCTTCTCAGACCCCTACCTCTCATTCATTCCCCTTTGAGCTTCTGGTTCCCAACCAGCCACTTTCTCGGACAACATTCGCAGTCCCTCAGACCCAAAACAAGTCCCTCAGAACTCCAGGCAATCTCTCAGACCTCTAAATAGACCTCCCTGACCCTCAGACGAGACCACAGTCCATTCTATAGACCAAAAACCAACCTATAACCTGACAAGACTCTACCCAAGACTACTGCCCTGGCTGACCTCATCCATTTCCCCTACCGATGTCGGTAGCCTAACCGACGTCGGCGACATTACCTGACCGATGCTGGCAATACCATCGACGTCGGTGACTATGCAAAAGTAGATTACTTATAAATAGGTACGCATTTGCCTTAAGTTCTTTCCTTCTATTTTTCATCATTTATCACTTTCTATTTCTGATCAGCATTCTATTTTTAACAGTGGACTGTCATCCTCCAGGGAGCCTTTGCACTTCTAGGACCAAGCTCTTGCTTGGCAGTCCACCCTTTTGTCATCTAACATTTTTTATGTTTTAGTGTCTTTCTCTTTCAAGTGTCATCCTCCACAACCAAAGAGGAGTTCCTGCTATCATCTGGATTCTGGTGCACACGTCTACAACCCGGGTACGTACAAACCCTCATCCTTCTTCTTAGTTTCTCATTTTCTCTTTCTTGAATGTGAAAAGCAAATCTAGCATAGAAACAAAGACAACTATGAATCTCTCATTTGAAGGTACAATGAACTAATATTTTGAACTTATCATGCTTCAACATTTGTAATTTCCTTTCATAATCTCACACCATAATGGATTACTAGTTTTTGAACCAATTTTACAATCAAACCTTCATCTCGTTATTCAAACATAAAGCATCACACTTGAAGAAGATGGAAAAAAATACATATTCATACAAGTATAACATGAAATCCCTAAAAAAATTGGATATCCCATGAAAAATTAATAAAAATAGACCTATGAGAAAGATCATCATGAAGAGAAAATAAGAACTTAAATCAAGATTGTCTAAAACAGCATGTACACCAAGGCATTCTTCCTCTAAGTAAAAGAAACTCATGGAGATTATTTGGACAATAAAACCACCATGAAAGTTAGATCATTCCTAAAAATCATTCCTCTCCATCTATTTTTTAACTAGAGAAATAGGTGCAAGAACAGACCCCTCTCAAATGGATAGGCCATAATGACCTACTATCACCATTAACAATCATTCATAAATAATAAGAAACCATTAAATAAAATAATTCCACTTTTTTTACTATTACTTTGACCCCTAAAAATGGCCAAAATTTTAGCTCCTAACTTTGTCTCCCTTAGCCATATCATTTATTGTAAATTTGCCTTTCTTGGTTTGTGAAAGTAGTGATGGAAGATAAAAAGTGTTTGGAGTGTCAGTTCAAACTAAAAAAAATTCCAAAGCTATAAAATGGTTTGATTGATCCCAAGGGTCACTTAAAAACCATTTATAAATTAAAAAATTATCTTGGAAAGCCATACAAGTGCTTTAAAAGTGTCCTTTTACCAATATTAGGAGTTGAACTACAAATTCTATTAGATTTTGACTATTACAAAATTTTATATGACCAACCTATGACATTAAGGATGTTTTAAATCCTTTTTAAATGTTTTCCTCTTAAAATGGTATGTCCACCTATTCTACATGGGCCAAGAAGTGGGCATCTTGACATTTTTTACAATTAGGAGCCAAACAAATGTTAGTGCATGATAATATGATATAAATGACATCCAAATAAACTTTTAAAATGAACTCAGACCATATTATACCTTTGATCATGTTTGACCATGAGACTAGACAAGTGAACATAAGACCAGAACTTTGGCAATGCTAGATAAGGACACATATGACCATATGGGACTATTTAGGACCACGAGACCATGACAAGACCATGAAAAATATTAGACACCTATATTAAAGTTAAAACTATATGAGGTGACCCAAATTTGACTTGGGGTCAAATTTTATCAATAGGTACCACATACCATTATGCTCTCATGTGCTTTAAAGTCTCTTTCACATACCACTAGTTATATAGAAAGGACAAGCTTCTTCCACGTACCAATGGGTATATAATAAGGGTGAGCATATATATAGGTTTGGTATATTAGTTTGGTGGTATATAAAAAATGGGGCCTTTTTGAAGTGATAAATAACTTTTCCATCTCCATTCATTTGTAAACATGAATTATATAAAAATAATTATTGGCATAACCCTAACCAACAAAGAAACCTAGTTAGAATGGTCTAGATAAGTGAAGAACACACTAATATTCAATGACTTGTGTTTAAATAATTATGTGGTGATGATCAACCAACTGAACTAAAGGATGTAAAGGATATTTCATTATTGAAATAAAATATTTCTTAAGCATTAGCCTTGATGAGGGCCTTAGTTCTATCTTGAGTTAAAAAATGGGGATGTTTGAGTTTGGATTTTGAAATTCATGAAATTATGCATGATGTTTATGTTTTTAGCATAAAAATTGGTGTTCATATGACTGCCTCCATAAATTATCTTCTTCCCATCTACTCAACCTATTTGGAGTCATTACAAGCAAGCAATTTCTTGAAGACTCACATTTGATCAGTTGGTTGAGAAAATGGTTAAAAGAGAAAAAGACTTTAGAAAAAAGATAGAGTCCACTAGAGAAAATATTTTTTATACAAATCAAAAGGTTAATTCTTCCAAGAATAATATAAATGAAAAGGGAAAATATAACAAAGGATAAGGTGGAAAATCAGGTAAAAATAATCACGTAAAGTTGAATGACAAACAACACTTCCATTGCAAGCAATTTAATAAATAACAAAATCATGAGACCCATGAATGTAAGAAACCATGGGAGAAAATTGAAGCCTATATAAAATAGAAAACAAAAAATTAGAATATAAAAATTATAATCTTACTCAACTCAAATATCTTATAATTGCGTGTTTTCCATATCTGATAAAGTAAATAATGCTTTAGATAATTTAATGTATGATAATTATTGGGTTTTAGACACTGATGTCACTAATCACATGAATTTTTAAAGGTAATTCTTTCATTAGTTTCATGAATAAAGTTGTGGCCGATTATATTTGGTAGACAAAACAAGTATGTGCCCTCTAGGCAAGGGTACAATCTAACTCAAGTCACCAAGACATCTAAATTTCATTCTCCACAATGTACTATACCTTATTTAGTTGAAAAGAAACTCATTATCTTTTGTGTTGATTTGAAAACAAGGCCACTCTATATTGTTTGATGACGGAGAGTTTAAAGTCACAATAAAATTTTATAACATAATCATTTTGACTAGATACAAGGAAATAAAATTGTTAAAATTAAGGGGTGAGTACTCAGTGGTATGAAATTTTACTCATCTCACTAAATAAGTAATGCTAGCTAGTCTTCTTTGACATGTCATATTTAGGCACATCCCCTACAACAACATCTAAACTATGTATAATAATGGTTTTTTAGGCTTTATAACTTTAGCTTAGAACATTGAAAAATGTGAAGCTTGTATTTTGGTGAAACATGAAAGAGAACCATTTTAAAACTCAAAATGGAAAGTTGAGATAAGATGCAGTTAGTTCACTTTAATTTATGTTCTCTCCTAATAATCTTTATTTGTGGTCATAAATACTTCATTTTTTTCATTTATCACTACAATAGGATAACATCAATATATTTATTAAATAATAAATTAGAAGCCTTTAAAACATTTCAAACAAATTGAACAATAATTGAAAATGAAGCTCGATCCAAAATTGGCACTCTTAAGATTGATAATGGTTATGAGTTCACTTCACAGGTATTTGAAATCTATCTCAAGGATAAAAAAATCAAGCATCATCTCACAGTGCCATACACTTTGTAATAGAATGGAATAGTTGAGTAGATGAACCAAACGATCATGAATATGGTTCAGTCAATGTTATTTTTCAAAGGGGTAAATATGTACTTATGGGTAGAAGTAGCACAACAAAAATATACCTCTACAATAGATCACCATTAACAACCCTATAGATGAAGGCTCCATATGAATTCTAGTGTGGTTATCTCTTGTCAATGTGGCATCTTCAAAATTTTGGATCCACATGCTAAAGATTGATTCCAAAGGAGAAAAGAAACAAACTAAAACACATGAGTCATAAATGCATGCTCTTAGGATACTCTAATTATTCAAAAATAGACATGTTATATGATGAGAACACTAATATATTTTTCATCATAAGGGATGTCATCTCTTATGAAACTACTAATGACAACTCAAGCATCTGTCAACAATTAAATCGACTAGAAAAATATGTGAAATTTGAAACTTTGAAGGAGGTTAATATGGAGTTTCCAAATAATGAAATAGGGACCTAAAATTTGGAAACACTTGGTCTCTATTAACTCTTGTTATTGAAAATGACACCCCCTTACATAAGAAAATTAAACTTCATTAAAGGATGGTCTTATCAAAAAAAATGAAGGAGCTTCAAATTTAGATAATGAGGCACGTGAGATTCAGCAAGCTACATATAAAAAGATTCTAAAATGGGTTGAATAGACATTGAAATATGTCAAGCCTGATGAGGTCAAGAAAATAAACACAATGAGTGCACACACAATTACACAATAATCAAAAGATTTCTTGACTAAATTTAAGATAAGATAGAAAAATATTACCTTGGAAGACCTTCTTCAAGAAGAAGTCAATGTTACACTTGAATTTGAACCCACTTCTTTCAAACAAGATGAAAATATTGAGGCATGGAAAAATTTTATAAGAAGTGAGTAAGATGTATTGATCAACAATAAAACTATAAATTTGTTGATCCTCCAATTGGCTATAAACCAATTGGATATGAATGGGTCTTTCATAATAAGTACAAATCAAATGACTCACTTGACAAGCACAAATCAAGGTTTGTTGCAAATGGATTTGCACAAAAATAAGGAATTGATTACAATGAATCTTTTACACCTACAATAAAATGGACTACCATTCTAACCATGGTCGATTTGATAACTCACAATAGATAGAAATTTCACCAAATGAATAACCAAGAGCACAAAGTAGGAAAACTTGACAATTTACTATATGGTTTGAAAAAGCCCCATGAGCATGGTATGTCAAACTCAATGAGAACCTCCTAAACATGAACTTCAAACATTTTGAGTTTAAAGATACAACTCTTTTTTTCAAAATGGTTAAGAAAATAGTTGTATTTTTAGTGGTGTATGTTGAGGATCTATTCATCATAGGAAATCCTAAACATGAACTTCAAACAATATGAGTTTGAAGTTATAACTGTTTTTTTCAAAATAATTGTATTTGTAGTGGTGTATGTTGATGATCTATTCATCATAGGAAATAATGAATGATACACTATAAAATTCAAATTAGAGTTGATGAAAGGATTTTAAATGATAGATTTGGGTTATCTTCATTTCTATTTAGGTATTGAATTAATTAAAAAACCAAAGTATATCCTCATCACTCAATGAAAGTACATTGGTGAAATTTTGAGCATGTTCAAAATGACAAATTACAAGCCTTTTGGTACACTTATGGAACAAAATATATTAGAAGATACCATAGATTTAGTAGGTTCTACTAAATACAAATAGAACATTAGAAGTTTGATCTATGTGACCACAACTAGACCAAATATTTCTTTCATTGTTGATGTTAGTTTTCAATTCATGCACTAACTTAGAAAAAATCACTAGGTAGTAGCTAAAATATTCCTTTGATATCTCTAAGGAACGTAGAATTTTGGGCTCAAATAGTTTAGGTTTGGGGACTTTAAAATGGTTGAATACTCAATTCTAACTATGTTGGTGATTTTGAAGATGAAAAATCTACTTTAGGTTTTTTAAATGAATTTGGTAACAATTTTTGTCAATTGTAAGTCTAAGAAACAATCAATGCCAAGAATTTATTTAGCATAATAAAAATACATGGTGGCTTTAGAGGTAACTAGAGAGATTTTATGTTTCAGAAGGGTTCTTTCATATTTGTAGGAATAACAAGTTTCCTCAACACCTCTCATGGTTGACAATACTTATGTAATTTTGTAGACACTTCTTAAATTATATAGCACCTTAGTCTTGTATATTTGTAAAATACATATCATGGATGTACCTTCAACTTCTAAACCTTTATCACTACTAAAAGGCTTGCATACACTACCTATTTATGCCTAATTAATTATCTCTTAGTCTAATCAATGTTATTCTAATGACTCAGACCTTATATCTTTCCTAAAATGTCATAAACCTACTTATCTTTTGTTTCTACAAGTTTTGGACCTACACCTATTTTCTACTACCTAAACACTTGCATCCTAGTCATATGTCTATGTCAATGCAAGCATCCTATTCCAACTCAAGTGTCTAGTGCCATAAAATCAACTAATTTTTAAATGAAACACATTCTTATGGTCACCCAATGTGCTTTAATATGACATATTCTCCAAAGGATTGTTATAAATACAAGATCAATCCTTATTCTTTCCTCTCCTAACACAGACCAAAAGGCACTCAATCAAACACTCAACTGAACAAATCTTCCCTCTTTTCTCCTAATGTCATATCAATCATAGGGATAATATATCTACATGTTTGGAGTTCTTAAGGAACACTCCATGATCCATTTATCCAAGTTACAAGCTAGTTCACTTTATGTACTTGTTTATCACATATTACATTATACACACACAATCTAGCACATAAGGGAGAACTACATAAGTTTGAGGCTATCTTTAAAGTATTGGCTACATAGGTAGTGCTCATTGATAGAGGTGTATTTGGGGTAGTTTGATATTATGTGCCCACTAACCCATTTTTTACATAACCACTATGAAGATGAAGAACTAGGGTTTTTCTATTTGACAAGGAGTGATAATCTCTAACCCATATGTGAAAGCACCCAAGCAAAGGTGACATAGAACATACAAGCATCTAGGTGGTTACATTGAGTTTTAATAGTTATTACACACTAGACACATGCATCTAAATTAGATAGTAGCATCAACATAACTATCCTAGATTGACATAAGTCTCTGTGACTACAAAGGTACAATTTCCAAAATCAAGCGATTGATCTAGAATGCATATCTAGTCTACTTCCTACCTATTCTAGATCTAGATCTATATTATCATCAAAACTAACTATCTTGTGTTCATCATCATTTTAATATTTAACATATGGTAGATGATATTTATGAATTATATATCACCTTAGTCTTGTACACCTAGAAAACTCATACCTTGGTTGTTCTTCTTAGTTTTGGACCTTTCCTACTTTTGGAATTCTTGCATCTACTTTATCTTGTGCTTTTTGGCCTATATATTAGTCTGACTAGTCTTATGTTGATGACCTAGACTATTTATCTTTCCCAAAATGCTTAAAATATTCTTATGTTATACCCTTGCAAGTTTTGAGCCTATACCTATTTTCTAACTACTAGGACACAAGTGTTAGTCCTAGACCCATGCATTGATGCTAGTGTCCTACCTTAACATAGGTGTCCAATTCCTAAATTCATCTAATTCTTAAATAAAGTGTATCTTAATATTTATCCTAAATGCTTTAATATGATATATTTCTCAATTAAAGTGGTATATACTCATAATCAATCATTCATTCCCCATTTAAAATTCATACCAAAGAGCATTTAATTGAGAAAAGCTTCCCTATTTATTCCTATTTCCATATCAATCATAGGGACTACACATCTATAGTTATGAAGTAGTAAAAGAGAAACCCAAGAGCCTAATTTGCTAAGTTACAAGTTAGGTCACTATTGCACTTATTTTTCACATATTACACCCTTGTACACACACAAGCCAACACATTAATGGAGAAATAAATTAGTTTGAGGCACTCTTTGGAGTAGTGGCTATGTAGGTATCACCCATTAATATAGGGGTCTTTGGGGTTAGATCGACACCATAATCCCACTAACCCATTTTTTCCAAGGTCACTATGAAGATGAAGAATTAAGGTTTTTACCATTTCATGAGGATTGATAATCCATTACCCAGATTTGAATGCATCAGAGTGAACGCAAAGACAAACCCATAAGCATCTAGGTGGTCACATCATTTTCTAGTAGGTATTCCATATAGACACCTATGTTTGGTTTTAAAATTAGCATTGATGCTAACTTTAAAGCTGACACTAGTTTCCATAGCTCCAGAGGCTCTCAATCTAAAATTTGGTGACTATCCTAAAGTACTCTTCTAGTATGCTTCTAACAATTTCTAGATCTAAAACTATGTTAGCATCAGAACCAGCTAAGTTTATTATTTATTTATCATTTATATATATATATATATATATATATATATATATATATATATAATAGTTGTACTTTTTATTTTTAGATTATCTCAGTTTAATATATTCAACATATGGTGTATCTGATTTTAAAATTTAATTAGCCTAATATAGATATGATTATCATCTTTATGCATTATCATTTCTCTATTGTTAACCCTATCTACATGTTGAATATTTTTACCACAAGTCAAAATAGGTCAACCCCCTATAGTTTAAAACTTTATATAGGGGTCCACTAGGGTCTTTTAATATGTACCATGGTCTTATAGGGTCATTAATTATGTTTATAGCCTTGATCATATTCATTTTTTGTCCTTAGTTGGTCTTATATCATCTAAGGGTAATATTTAGGACATTTAATAGACTTGTACTATTCACCATAGAATACAAGTGTTCTAAGATATTTATCAATGTCCCCCATGTTAGATTCTTGTTAGAGTTATAGTCGTGAACTGATAAATGTGTGTGTTATGTCAAAACAAGAAGATTAGTGGTAGTTTAGGCAATTTTTAGTTATTGTATGACTTGTGTAGCATATTTGGCACATGTGAGAGGATTCATAGTGAACCTTTAGTTTTATTCAACTCATTTCCATGCTTTATTAGCTTTGACAAGCTCAAACATGTCATAAAACCATTTTGCTTCCCCATCACTCTCTTTTGCATTCAAAAATGGTCAACCAGTTTCAATCAAGTACAGATAGCAGGAGGTGAGTTTGGACAAATGCTCTTGTAGGATGAAAATAATCTTTGTCTACTCTAACTTCATGGAAATATTTTTAGGTTTGGTTTCCTGAGCTTCATGAACCATTGATTAGAAGGTTTGATGTCATTTTATACCTACTCATTGACATAGCCTTCAAGTTTTCTCTCTATTTTCATAGTTCCATATAAACAAATTGTTATAAATGATTCTAAAGAGTGTGCACACCCTTATCAAATGGATATTTGTCTAGTTTTCATGTGTGGTGTGATGGAGTTAGCATGAACATCTTAGTTTTCTAGCTCAGGTCACTATTGGAGTTATAGACTAGTGTTTCACGTATTACAAGGTCATTCTCATGTATGTGTTTTTAGAACAAAGGGGGATATGATGTTTTAAACTTATCATATATCATGTTGACCACCTATCCTCACAAATATTAGTCTCAAGAGTCTTTCATATGAATAACATAGTCAAGAAGCATACATACATAGTCATATTGCCTACAATAGTCATGTACAGTTAAGTAAAAAAGAGCTTTGAACAGTCATGGTGATGGGATGAAGAGATTTCAAGGTGATGAATACATTATAAAGGTGTGAAAAAATTTTGAGATATCCAAAATGGTTTAATATTGGTTGTGATAACCAATAATTAATATACACAATCTTGTACTGTATCTCCACCTACAAGTTTCCAATAGTGATCTGACTATAACTCTAATAGAGGTTTGAGGCTATTGTATGAAGATGTTTGAAAGCATTTGAGACCTTTAAATAGGTCTAGAAGAATAGATAATCATCATGGTGAGGATTTCATATTCATATAGACTTAAAAACATGCTTATAGGTTAAGAAATTTTCTAGAGGGATAAATTACCTTAATCTCTCTGAATCAGGGTTTTTGTCTAGTTTTAATACCATCTTATGATGAGAAATTGGAGGTCTGGACTAGTCTAGTGATTTCTCTATTATATCCCAATCATATAGGTAAGGTATAGACATGATATGATGAATTATTGATCAAGAAAATATTATGTTTGGGTGAATTCCATCTTAGACATTTTCTACTTGAAGAACATAGTAAATTTATGGTAATATGGGATAAAACAACTAATCTTATAGTGACTTATGATATTGAGTGAGACTATGGTTTCCAAATATGAGAAGTACTCACATAAGTGGAGGATAGCATAATGAATCACAAGTGATTTATGTATGAACACCTATATGATTTTTTAATTCCTATCGAATGTACATATACATGCATCTACAGTCACCAACAGTCAGGCTAACTCATGATAAGTGTCAAGAGATAGGTAGTTTGGATGATTGGCATAGTATTCAGGTAAAAAATGAATTCAAACAACCATGATATGACTAAATTCCCATCAAGATGGAACCAAAGGATAAAAATCATTAACTAGGTTATGATGAGTCCCTAAAAGGGGTCTCACTTTCTTGAAATGAACACCTACAGTCTGTTAAAGTCCACAGACTCAGCTTGGCCAAGTAGAGAGGAGATTTAACAATTAAGAAGTATGGTGTGTTTAATATGTTTGAGACTAACTTCACAATGATTTTATTCTCCTCATTTGAATCTAAAATCAATGAAATAAAATAGGAACATTAACCTATAGTCACCTATAGTCAAATCCAATTCTACATTCCTACACACAATAATCAACACCATAAGTTTGTCTTGAGATTTGTGAAGTTGAGGATTATAACGAGGTGATCTAACATTAAAATTTAATATATAATGTCCTTATGACATATTATATCCCTCCATACCTTTAAATTGATATAACAAATAGGGGATATGCCCTTTATTCTCTCTTAGATAGAGGGCACTCCCAGACAGCCTAAGACTATAGGTATAGTGTGTAAATGTTGTAAAGGTGACATGATCATTCTTGGACCATCATATAATGAGGTAATGAGTTTAAATATATGTATATAAGCATTGATAACCCCCTAAAGGTACTAGAAATGAAATAGGGTGGTCATATGCAACTCAAGCACAGTCAGGCCCATTAGGCCTATGGCTAGGCTTAAGCCTTGTAGGGGTTTATGTTCACTTACAAGGGAAAATTAACCTTAAAATTCATTTTAAAACCTTTAGGGGAAGTTATGATATTTTCTATAGTCATTGCTTTGTATAAAATAACCATAGAGGGGTTATTTTTAGCTAAAACATAATTTAGGGTATGTAGAATGCACTTAAGATCTTGATAGGCGCCAAATTATCTTGGTCACACTTGTACAAACATGTTTCATGGTGACCCAAATACTTGGGTACATTTGAGTAGGTTCCTAATCTTAAACTTTGTGGAATTTTTTGGGAGTTTTGACATCAAGATTTCATGAACAAACCTTAAGAGTCCAAACCCTCCTAAACCCTTGGTTTTGAGCTCATGGAGAAGATAAGAAATAATATGCATCCAAATGAGTTATTTTTTCTTGTAAATTACTTGTAAATTATGTATGACTCTCTCAGGTTCCTTTCCATTAGATTGGTTTGTACCCTACTTGTACAAATAGGGTATAGAATAAGTTTTTTGATGGATTTTGATTGTTTTTCATGTGGAGATGAGTTTTTAAGAATGATATCCATTTTATGGGGTCAATAGGTACATATTATAACTATAAATATCAATTTATCATATTAAATTGTTATGGAAACACTTTTTATAACTCATTCATCTCAGGTAGTCTTTGGTAGATAATGAAAATGGAGAGTGACTGCCAAGTGAGAAGATGAGAAGTCCAATTGGGGTTCCTTTTAAGATATAATTAATGTAATGGAAGGAAATGGGACTAAATATAGGTTTCATAACACCTATTCCATGTATTTTATTGATAAATTTAATATCATTTGGGTGACAAATGTGAAGATAGGCCTATAAAGCTAGTGATGGTGACTGCAGATGGTGAGTGCAAGTGTCGTGAAAAAGACTAGTGGTTAAGAAAGCATCTTATGATTTTTGAATATTTTTTATAACCCCCATTAGATATTTCACATGTTTCAAGTCTCTCTAGTCCTATTTCAAGTAGTCAAAAGAGGCGGTTTCAAGAAGGCATTTGAAAGTCTCTACACCAAGTTTGAAGAGTTGTCATGCTTTATATGGATATTTATCTAAGAATATATTATATACCTATATTATCCACTTAATATTTATACAATTTAAATATTTTTCATGCCTTGAAATGTGGAATTATGACCCTTGAGCTCCACTTTCTTCTCTCTCTTCTCATATTCTATTAATGCAAGCCATTTTGGCTCTTGTATTGAATTTAACACCTAGTATGGCAAAACCTTGATGGTTTGATATTTTAATTTAAATTTTAAATAATATATGAAATATGATTTTCATTTTAAAAACTATCTTTTATAAGTATGTGAAGTGATGTATAGTGAAAAGTTAAGTGATTTACATGTATCCTTGTTTTCTCTCAATCCTTCCATGTTTGATATAAGTTGTTCCACTCTAACAAGTCACATGAAGTGTTTTAAATTTTATGGGTATATTTTAAAGTTTACAAGTATCCTTAGTGTCTAAAACTGATCTCTAGTTCACTTACCTTGATTAGTTTCATGCATATCACCTCCATGTTTGAAATACTAATGTTAGAGTAATTCAGAATTCTAAGACTAGTTTTGTAAGTCATCTCTCTTAGTACAATTGTATGGTAATCATGTGAATATATTTATATTATATCACCCCCTTATAATATATAAATTTAATTTATACTTTTATCCTTTTTCATTCAATAAATTAGTTAGTGTAGGTGATAAGAACTTAAGGATCAATCTAGGGAGCTAACACTTAAACCTAGACGTTTGCCTCTACCATAGGCAACCCACATGCCTATAGGTATTACAATGTTGCCAAAATATTAGATTATGATTTAAGAACCTCCTATAGGATGAAATATATGGTGAAAATATTTTTTTCACACCTAATGGGACCATTTTCCTAAAGACATCTTGTCAAGGTTAATGTTGGTCTTAACAACATCACAGTTGCATATGGTGTTCTACTCAACATTTGGTTACTCCATTCAAGGTAATATCTAGTTGTAGAACATTTTTTGGTCATATATTTGTTTTCATACTTCATGGTCCTTACTATATTATATTATATTATATTTTTCAATCCTATAAACCCACCCCATCATCTTGAAGTTCAACATCCTCATCCTATCTTGACCTCTAAAGAACAAAATGACTTTACAAGCCAAGAAGATCAAGAGAGTGAAGAACTTGAGGAAAATATGTCTAGGAAACATGCCTTCCTATCTTTTAACACTAAAAATCCAATTCATCTCAATACATATGATGATATACCCATTAATGCTACCAAAAGTGTTCACACATTCAATGGTGAAGGTCATGTCACTCCTAGTGAGCATATTAGGGATATCTCAAACTTCTATAATTTTCCCAATGTCACTCAATTCAATATTTCCATTAGACTCCTTTCCATGTCCCTTATATTTAAATCACTTGATTGGTATAGTAATTTTATTAGAGGTTGTATCATAACTTGGGATGATTTTGGAGAGTTATTGACATCAAGGTTTGAAGACAAGAGTGATCACACATCACTCATCCATCAGCTCAATGTGATTCAAAGAGCCCCCAAAGAGATAATTCATGATTTTAATGATATATTCCAAAGGAATTGACATAATTTTCCTCCTCCCATGAGACCACATATTATCTTTGTGTTTCCCATATATTTGAGGGCTATTGGTACTGACATATCTATAATGTTGTAGTCTATGGATGGTCACACCTTACCTAAAGCATATGACCTTGCCATTAGAGTTTAGAATGGCCTCATACAATTTTTTAAGTTTATTCAAAAAAAATTCATGCCTATTCTTCCTAATATTCTTGTTGATACTCCAAGTGTTTCCCAAATTCTTAGTGAAGATACTATGTCTAGAGCTACCCCTAAGAAGGTAGAATATGCTAGTGATAAAGATGCAAGTATCTAGTTCTTATAATCTTAGATTAATCAAGAAAATTTGTAGCATGGAGTTCAAAAAAACCCCTACCCCTATCCTCAACAATTAAATATGTTCCCACCTTAGCAATATTATTATGTTATAGGTTAAGGGTAGCCTAACTTTAATAGGCCTACCAATACATACAATCCTACTTACAACATAAGAGCAATGGTACTGGTGCATAGAAACTTGGTGCAAGGAGAGGAATGGAAACAAGGTCAGTTTATGGATGAAAATGAAGGTGGAGAGAAATATTTTCTTATTTAATGAGGAGTTACTCCTCAACTATTAGTAGAACATGAAGTTCTCATGTAAGCAAATGAAGGATGGTATCCTCAAGGGGTGAACTTTACAAATTTTCTATTAGAGGACACTTATGTTCTCAATCAAAATAGTTAAACTATAGTTAATACCAAATCCAATAAGAGGGATATAGGAGATGATAATGGTATTGATACAACTTCAAATAGTCCTCCTATAAGGTAGCAAAGTGTGACTACAAGCATGGCAATCCCTACAACTCCTACACCTTATTCAAATCAAAATGTTGGGAGGGTGACTTCAAGTGCTTCAATACCCCAAACTCCAGAAACCTATTTTCATTTAAATACTCAATAAAAGGTGATTAATCATGCTTTGAACATTGTGGATTATTTGAATAAAGCTAAGGCATTTATCTCTCTTTGGGATGTCCTTCACATGCATGGCCAAAAAGAACTTTTACAAAAGAAACTATCTCAGATTTATGTTAGACCTCAACCATAAAGTCATAGTAATGTTTTTTTCACCAATGATCCTAGTAAAATTATAGATCCCTCTACTAAATATAAAAATCCTCTACCCTTCTACATCACTCTCATTATTGGAGACAAACTTATTCATAACTACATAATGGATAGTGGGGCTAATACCTTAATGATGCCCATAGTTATATCTAATAAATTGGGCATAAAATATGAATCATATAATAAAGGTACTACAACTTTATGGGAAACCTACTAAGTTAGTAGGACTATTCAAAATTTTGAAAGTTTTCCTTCATGATCGTCTTGGTTTCCTTATTCTCCAAGACATTATGGTTTTTGATTTGCTTGCTCCCTTTACTATCTACCTCTCAAGGGATTTCACAGCCAAGACAGGAGGCTACCTTTAAGTTGATTTATCCTTCTTGGCATTCAGGACAAGGCATGGAGCAAAGGTAACCATTATAACTCAACCATTATCTAAATTTCATATTAAGCCCTATGTAGAAGTAAGCTCTAATTCAAATTGTGCCCTTAATGATCATGAAGAACCTACTATTGATGATGGATATTCCTCTAATCTTTAGGGCATATATAATATATTTCTAAATGAGTATGGTGAAAACACTTATGGACATGATCCATACACTTACCTTGATCAAACTGATCTTGGTACACACATTATCCATGGAGCATATAAACAATCTGAGGTAAGCATTGAGCATTCCTTTTCACAAGTTGTTGAGGGTAATTACCTTATCCATATGTATAATGATAATACTTTGAAAATAATGATAGATCAGTATGATGAGAAATTTAATGGTATTATACCTACATTTAATGAAGGAGTTCAGGAAGATGACAGTCATGAAGAAGAGGATAACCTATGGTAAAGGTTTCATGCCATAAGTCAAGAGTTTAAGTAGCTAAGTAAGACTATTTCTCCTTCTAGGAACTATATATCTAATGTTAAGTTTATTGATGAGCCTAAAAAGTAGGTTGAATAATGTCTTGTTAAACATGAGAGTGTGTTTCAAACTACTATCAAAGAGTTTCCATTCATGGATAATTCAAATGATACCAAAATAAAAGATGTTATCATTGAGGATCAGTCAACACCTCAACCTTAGATTGAACCATATTCAGATGTGTTGGAGTAGAAGTAAGACAAACTTGATGTTCTTATACATCAAGTACATCATGATAGTAAAGGGAGTGAACTTGATGTAGCCTTGATTAGTCTAATTTATAGCTTGAATAGTAAAAATTAGATATGATAGAGTTTATACAAGTTGTAAGATCTAAGAATACTCTTGGAAAGTAAGGAGTGTCTTTAAAGGTTCCAAGTATCACACTTTTAGATAGAAGAAAAACTAAGGATGGTAAGCTTTTTGATCATCCACATAAACAAGTGTTTATTGATAATCATGCCTCACATGATGAATTGATTTCATGGATTAGCAAGGATGCAAGAGGAATAATATTTTACCCTAGTTGAAGAATGGTGATTTATTATTCACCTCAATATTGAGGTCTTGTAAATACTATGATAGGTGTTTTTATTTTTGTTATGTGTGTTTTTCCTAAATGTTCTTGAGAACTCGTATGTGTTTGTTTAGGTGTGTTATCTTGTGTGTCCTTTTCTTATTGTTTGGTGTGGTTTCAAAGGTAATTTAGTGTCTAATATATGTATATGTGACTCTATATCCCAATGGATAGTTTTAGGCTACTAGTCTTTGGTATAGTTGGCTTGCCACCACTAGGAAATCACCAAAAATATTGACTATTTTGACCAAAATTTTAAATAGGTCAGCCCCCTATAGTTTAAAAATTGATATATGGATCCACTAGGGTCTTGGGATGTGTACCATGGTCTTATAGGGTCATTTATTATGTTTATAGCCTTTGTCATATTCATTTTTAGTCCTTAGTTGGTCTTATGTCATCTAGGGGTCATATTTGGGCCATTCAATAGAATTATATAGTTCACAATAGAAGAAAAGTTTTCCAAGGTGTTTCTCAATGTCCCCCATGTCATATTATTATAATAAGTGGCACTCTTAGACTCATAAATGCAAGTCCTATGTCAAAACAAGAAGATCAGTGGTAGTTTAGGTAGTTTTTAGTTATTATATAGATTATATAGCATATTTGACACATTTGAAAGACTTCATAGTGACCTTTTAGGTATATTAAACTCATTTCCATGATTGATCAGCTTTAACAAGCTCAAAAATGGTATAAAATCATTCTACTTCTCCATTACTCTCTTTTGCATGAAAAAATAGTCAACTAGTTTCAATCTAGTATAGAAATAAGAGGTGAATTTGGTAAAATGCTCTTGTGGGATGAAAATACTCTTTATCTACTCCAAATTCATGGAAATATTTATATTTTTGGTTTCCTGAGCTTCATGAACCATTTATTAGAAGGTTTGATGCCATTTTTTGCATTCTCATTCCCATACCCTTTAGGTTTCCTCTCTGTTTGCATAGTTCTATTAAACCTAGTTATTTTACATGATTATAAAGAGTGTGAACATCCATCTCACATGGTCTCTTGTCTATTTTTCATGTGTGGTGTGAGGGATTTGGCATGAACATCTTAGTTTTCTAGTTGAGGTCACCATTAGAGTTGTAAACCCATGTTTCACCTATTATAGGGTCATTCTCATGTAAGTGCCTTCAAGATAAAGAGGGATATGATTTTTTACACTTATCATATGTCATTATGACCACATATCTTTAAAAATATTAGTCTCAAAAGTGTTTCATATGAATAACATATTCAAGATGCATACATACATACATAGTCATATTACCTATAGGAGTCACGTACAGTCAGGTAAAAAAGAGATTTGAACAATCATGGTGATAGGATGAAGAGGTTTCAAATTGTTGAATACATTATCAAGGTGTGAAAAATAATTTTCATCTATAAAAAATGTTTTAATATTGGTTGTGACAATTAATACTTCAATATACATAATCTTATATTGTATCTCCACCTACAAGTTTCCAATAGAGGTTTGCAGGTGTTGTATAAAGATGTTTGAAAGCATTTGAGACCTTAAAATAGGTCTAAAAAGATATAGAAGCATCATGGTGAGAATTTCATATGCATATAAACTTTGAATCATTCTACTTGGTTAAGTAAGTTTCTAGAGGGACAAATTACCTTAATCTCTTTGAATTAGGGTTTTTGTCTATTTTCAATGCCATCTTATGATGAGAAATTAGAGGTCTCGACAAGTCTAGTGATTTCAATCTTGTATCCAAATAATAGAGGTAATGTATTTAAATGATAAGATGAATGATTTATCAAGAAAACATGATTTTTGGTTGGCTTCTAACTTAGACATTTTTTACTTCAAGAACTCGGTGAATATTGTGGTAAGATGGGCTCAACAACTAATCTTACAGTTACTTATGATATTGAGTGAGACTATGGTTTCCAAATATGAGAATAGATAACATAAGTGTAGGATATCCTAATGAAGCACAATTTATGTATGTATTAGCACCTACAAAAAAAATCAATTCCTATCCAATGCACATTTACTTGCATCTAAAATCACCAATAGTTAGGCTAACTCATGCTAAGTGTCAAGAAAGAGGTAGTTTGGATGATTGGCATAATATTCAAGCAAGAGATGAATTAAAAAAAACCATTATATGAATAAATTAACCTCAATATGGAACAAAAGGATAAAAATTATTAACTAATCCCTAATGAGTACCTACAGGGGTCTCATGTTCTTGAAATAAATAGCTATAGTCTATTAAAGTCCACAGACTAGGCCTGGCTAGGTAGAGAGGATATTTAAGAAGTTGGAAGAAGTATGGTGTGTTAAATATGTTTTAGAATACCTTAAAATTTATTATATTATCCTCATGTGAATCTTAGATCAATTAAATAGAGTAGGAACATCAACTTATAATCACCTATAGTCAAACCCAATTCTACATTCCTACACACAGTAATCAACACCATAAGTTTGTCTTGAGATTTATGAAATTGAGGATTCTAAGGAGGTGATCTAACCTTTAAATTAAATACATAAGGTCCTTATGACCTAATATATCCCTCCATACCTTAAATTTGATAGGAAAAATATGTGATAATCCCTCTATTCTCTCTCAAATAGAATGCACTCCCAGATAGCCTAAGACTGTAGTTATAGTGTGTAGATGTTGTAAAGGTGACATGATAAGTCTTAAACCACCATATAATGAGGTAATGAGTCTAAATAGATTTATTTAAGAATTCATAACCCCCTATAGGTACTATGAATCAAATAGGGTGGTCATAGGTAACTCAGGCATAGTCAGACTCATTAGGCCTATGACTAGGCCTAAGCCCTATAGGGGCTTGAGTTCACTTCCAAGGAAAGATGAACCTTAAAATGAATTTTAAAACCTTTAGAGGAAGATATGAGACTATTTTTATCCATTGGTATATATATAATAACCATAGAGGGTTCATTTTTGGCTAAAACCTACTTTAGGGTATGCAGAATGCACTCGAGAGCTCAATAGGCCAACTTACCTCACTCAAACCTATATGGACATGTTTCATGGTAACCCAAAGAGTTGGGTAAATTTGAGGATTTTCCTAGGCTTAAAATTTTGGAATTTTTTGGTAATTTGGACATAAATATTTCATGAACAATCCTTAAGAGTCCAAACCCTCTAAAACCCTCCTAAACCCTTAGTTTTGACCTGATGGAGAAGATAAGAAAGAAGTGCATCCCAATGAGTTAGTTTTTCCTAGAATGTTATTGGAAATTATGGAGGAATCGCTTAGTCTCATTTCCATTAGATTGGTTTGTACCCTACTTATAAGGATAGGGTAAAAAATAGGTCTTTTTTATGGATTTTGATTGTTTTATAAGTGTAGAGGACTTTTGAATAATGAGATCCATTCAAAGGGGTCAATTAGGACCTATTATAACTCTAAATTTCCATTTTTCATAGTAAATTGGCATGGAAACACTTTTGGTAACTCATTCATCTCAAGTAGTCTTTGACAGATAGTGAAAATGGAGAGTGACTACCAAGTGAGAAGATGAGAAGTCCAATTGGGGGTTATTTTAAGGTATCATTAATGGAATGGAAGGAAATGAGGCTCAATATATGTGTCTTAACACCTATTACATGGATTTTATTAGGAAATTAATGAGCATTTGGGTGAAAAATTTTAATATATACCTTTAAAGTTAGTGATGGTGATGGCAAATGGTGAGTTCAAATGTCATGAAGAAGACTAGTGGTTAGGAAAGCATCTAATGATGCTTGAATATTTTTTATAACCTCACTCAGATAGTGAACATGTTTCAAATATTATTATTCCTATTTCAAGTAATCAACATATGCCCAATCATGAAAGTAGTTTTTAGAAGGCATTTGAAAGTCTCTATGCCAAGAATGGAGAGTTGTCATGCTTTAGATGGACATTTTGTTAGGTTGTGGAGCTAAAAGCTTCACCCGGATGTAAACATGGAGGGTTACTGAGTGTCACAGTCACTGGCATCAGTCAGGCAAACTAACATCAGTCAAGGGTGGACAAGAATCTACCAATATTAGTCAAGGATCAACTGACGTCGGTCATCTCCAGACAGATAGGGACCGACATCGGTCGCCTGTGCAGTTCCAAAACTGCTAGTTGATGAACAGTTAGTTAATGAACCAGTTGTTTGCATGTTAGAGACTAATTTTAGTCTTGAGTTGCATTTCTAATTATTGTTTGGCATGGGATCTATATAATAGACTCATGGGGCTCTATTGTAAAGTGTAGAACCAGAAGAGTTCTTCTGATGGTGGAATCACAAGCGTTCTTCCAGATATGTAAGATTAGGTTGATTTGTAGGTTGTGCAAGATCAGGTGGGAGATTTACATGGGTAAGTAAGGTCAGTTGATCTGCAGGTGTGTGTGCGAGTTCAAAGGAGATCTGCAGGGTAGCAAGATCAAGGTGATAACAACACATCAAGGAGCAAGATTAGGTGAGATCTACTTGGAGTACATTGCATACTCGATTGTACTGGCAGTATTGTTACTAACTGGTTAAGGTGAACAATAGCTCTATGTTTGAGTTGTTCATTATGACCTGTATTGAGAGAAGATAACTCTTGAGGGAAGATTACTGGTATGCCCACGAAGTGGATGAAAGAGTGTGATCTCTTTATTGTAATTTCCTTCTGGAATGAGTTGAATACAATTGTGTGTTGCCTCTCATATTCTATGTTATTTCTGATTTCTAGTTAATTATTACTTCTGGTTTAATTTTGCATGTTTAGTTGCTTGGTAATCAATGGTGCTTCCTAGATCTTGACAAAGTGGTATCAGAGCCAGGGTGTTGGTTCATAGCTTGATACCACTGACAAGTGGTATCAGAGCTAAGGTTGTAGGGAGCAGGTTTGTGTTTGATTACATGTCACTCTCAGGGGTTTCTGATTGAGTGGGAGTAAAGCAATGGTAGAAGAAAGTAAGCTAAGAATGGAGGAATTCAAAGGCATGAATGGTCAATTATGGTGTTATGGAAAGAAAGAGCAAGAAAAGAAAGATTGTTGGTTGGTAGTAGATCAGCATGAAGGAAATAAAGAAGCAGGTATTGTTGCATGGATTGTTACACTGGTTGCTCTTATATGTTCCTTGGATAAAGTAGAATCTTGGTTTATAGATTCCGTTGCCTCTTTCCATGCAGCCCCAAATAGAGTATTTTTCCATGTTAAGGTCTTTGGAGACTTTGGAAAGATTTATTTAGAGGTTGGTGAGCCTTGTCAAAGTATTGGCAAAGGGGAAGTGCAGCTGAAATTGTAGATGGCCAACACATGGGTGTTGAAGGAGGTCATGCAAGTCCCAGTCCTGGAGATGCAGCTAATTTATACAGGAAAGTTGGGTGATGAGAGATGCACAGTAACTCTCACAGCAGACTCTTGGAATGTTTCCAAGGGTGCACTTGAATTAGCATGTGGTAAGAAAGTAGGTACTCTTTATCTACCTGCTTGTATTACTGATTCCACTTTTGTTGCAAAGATGTGGCTTTGTAGGCCTGGTCACATAAGTGAGAAGGGAATGGATGTTCTTAAGTCAAATGGTAAGAATCCAGCTTCGGAGAGCATAGACCAAGATTTCTGTGAGCAGTGGGATGCTACAAGAAAGGATTGGATTTATTGCAAGAAAAGGAAGTTAGATGTGTTTGACAAACTTAAGAACTAGAAAGCCTTGGTGTTCTTGGAGGAGATGATGGATAGAGATCAGTGGATGGGGCTGGATACTTCTAAGCAGGGCAATTTGGATAGGGTTTTGATTTAAAGTAAGCTTGCAGGTAAAAATTCATCACTCACAGGCAAACACAGGTACCAATGTCGATTAGGGGGAATTGACGTCAAATAGGCAGGCACTGACGTCGATCATGTGCAGACCAGAGAAGTCATTGGTGTCAGGTAGGTAGACACTAACATTGGTCAAGGAACCAGTGTCGGTAGTCAGGTCAGTCACATGGAACTAATGTCAGTCAGGTGCAGATTGGGAGGTGACCGACATCGGTCACTATCAAAATGGATTTTGGGCAGATAGCAAGCTGTTAAGGAGTCTCAAATGCCCATGTGGAAGATTGAAAGTGTAAGTAAGCCTCAAATTCATTATTTGCCTTCTTTACACTACTTGTTTCTCACTGATGGTCAAGAACTAGGAAGTTTTAAAGAAGTAGAGCAGGTAAGATCCAGGAAATAGTGGGAGCATGGCATGAATTCTTTGGAAGAGAACCAAATGGGATATTTGGTAGAGTTGTCAGCGAGGTTAAAGAAGAGAGAGAATGGACATGTGAGATGGAAGGCCAAGGTATATGGTCTTAAAGAAGCTGCAGGACAGTGGTACAAGTTTGATAGGTGTCTGACAAAGCATGGCTTTAGTCAGTGTCATTATAACCATTGTGTTTACTTTACTAGGTTGGATGATGATTGCAACATTATCTTGTTACTGTATGTTATGTGTATGCTTGTTGTAGGGTCACACATGCAGGGTTTTTCTGAGCTAAAGGTAAAGTTAGTTCAGTGGTATGCCATGAAAAATTTGGGAGCAGCAAAATTCTTTGGCATGAGTAATCCTAGAGATAGGGAAGATCACAAGTTGATGTTGTCACAGGATGATTGTGTGAAGGTAGTGCAGGATGCAGAATTGAGCAGCACACCTATGGATGGGCAGTTCATAGAATAGGGTCCCCAATCACATGATGAGGTTGAGTATAAGTGTACTCCCTGATATTGCCCCAATAGTGGGTGTTGTCAACAAGTTCATAGCCAATTTGGGAAGGAAGCACTGAAAAGCAGTTCAGTGGGTTCTCAGGTATCTGAGAGGGACCAGTAGCAGGTTGACATGCTATGCAGGGTCAAGTTCTTTTCTACATGGGTTTGTAGATGTAGATACGGTAGGTTACTTGGATAATAGGAGTTGCACCACAAGATGTGTAGTGGTTGGTCTTCAGGATTGAGCTTGAAGAGGGATACAAGCCAGGGAACAAATTATATCATGTACAGGTACATGTGCAGCTGTTTATCTCCAAGTGGGAGATTGTTAGGTTATGGAGCTAAAAGCTTCACCAAGATGTAAACAAAAGGTTGCTGAGAGGTTGCTAAGTTGTAGAGAAACTGACGTCAGTCTGATTAACTGACATTGGTCATATCTAGTGAGCAGAGTAATTGACATCGGTCAGGTATCGGCTGACATCAGTCATCTCCAGCCAGACAGGGACCGACGTTAGTTGCCTGTGTAGTTCCAGAACTGCTAGTTGATGAACAGTTAGTTTAATGAATCGGTTATTTGCATGTTAAAGGCTAATTTTAGTCTTGAGCTACAGATCTAATTATAATTGGATGTCTAATTATTGTTTGACATGGGATCTATATAATAAACTCATGGGCTGTATTGTAAAGTGTGCTAGTTAGAGTTGAGCTTGGTTAGCTCCTTTAGTGTGAAGAGAGCAAGGGTAGCTCCTCCTAGTTCCATAGGGGTGCTGAGTGTGTATGATCAGGTAGATCTATGGGATAGCAAGATCTGGTAGAAGATCCACCAGGGTACTGGTTTGGAGAATCATAAGGACTTGGTGAGGCAAGGACAAGGGTTCTTCAGGGTGTAGAGAGATCTACATGTGTAAGTAATATTGGTTTGATTTGCAGGTTGTTGTAAGTTCATGGGAGATCTACTTGGAGTGCATTATGTACTCGATTGAGTATGTGTGTATACTCAGTGTACTGGTAGTATTGTTACTGATTGGTTGGAGGTGAACAACAGCTCTGTGTTTGAAAGTTTTGTTGTGACCGTAGTTGGGAGAGAACTCTTGATTGAGAATTACTAGAAGTCCTAGAGGTGTGGGAAGCCTCAGAGGTGTAAGAAGTGGCATCTTCTTTATTGTAATTTTCTTTCTGGATGAGTATTAATATAATTGTGTATTGTCTCTCATATTCTGTGTTGTTTCTAGTTTCTAGTTACTTATTACTTCTGGTTTAATTATGTGTTTAGTTGCTTGGTAATCAATTGTGCTTCCTAGATCCTAACAAGTGGAATCAAAGTTGTTTGTTGTTCTAAATTCCTGACACATTTATCTAATAATATATTCTATACCTATATTCTTCACTTCATCCTTCCATAATTTAATTTTTTTTCATGCCTTAACATGTGGCATTTTGACCCTTGATTTTTACTTTCTTATCTCTTCTCACATTCTATAAATGCAAGCCATTTTGTCTCTTGTATTGAATTCCACACCTAGTAAGGTGAAGCCATGATGGTTTGATATTATACTTTGCCTTTTAAAATGGATATGAAATCTAGTTTTGAGTTTAGAAACTATCTTTTCTAAGTATGTTAAGTGATGTATAATGAAAATTTAAGTGATTGACATGAATCCTTACTTTCTCTTAATCCTTCCATGTTTGATGTAAGTTGGCCACTCTAACAGGTCACATGAAGTGTTTTCAAGTGTATAGGTATATTTTCAAGTGTAAAAGTAGCCTTAGTGTCTTCAACTAATCTATAGTTCACTTACCTTAAGTATTTCATGCATATCACCTCCATGTTTGAAATACTAATGTTAGAGTAATACAAGATTCTAAAACTAATGTTATGAGTCATGTCTCTTAGTGCACATGTATGGTAATCATGTGGAGATATTTCTGATGTATCACCCCCTTATAATAGTTTAATTTCATGTCTAATTCTATCCTTTTTCATTTAATTAATTAGTTAGTTTAGGTGATAATCACTTAAGGATTAATCTAGGGAGCTAGCCCTTAAACCTAGAGGTCTACCTCTACCATAGGTAACCCACAGGCCTAGAGGTATTCCAATGTTACTCAAATCTTAGAGTGGGCTTGAAAAACCTCCTCTAGGGTAAAATATTTTGTGACAACACTACCCAAGTAAGATCTACTAATTTAAGATTAAACACATAGATGTGTTTGTTATCTTTAGCATATCTCAACATAATAAATTTAGTACATATGTTTTATCGGAGTTTTACAATTAATTTATTTGCTTTAGAGATAGTTTATCATCCTTGTGCCCTAGGTTATTTATTACCCTTTAACCCTAGATTCCCCAATCTATATTTTAGGGTGAAATATTTGGTGAACCCAACCTCTCATCTATAAAACACTAAATATTGGTTTAGGTTTTCCTAATTTTTGATTCTATAAGATTTTACAGGTTAAAAATTAGATTTTTTTTTCTATCAATATGTTTAAAATGGATGCATGTTTAGCTCATTTGATGCTATAATTTATAAGTTTAGTGACAATTTTAGCTTGTAATAGTATCATCTAAATAAATAAGTATATACTTCAATACAATGAGAGGATTTTAAAATGGGAAAAACACTTAATATATCTTCATAATTCCTTTTGTAATACTATAGATCTAGTATCTAGATGCCAACGTGCATGCTCTCAACCATTTGTTCCACCTAGACCTTATTCTAGTTATAAGTACCATCCTACACCCATTATTTTCCCATTACTTATATTATATTATATGGTCCATGTTGTCACTACTCAAAAAAGTAAAGGTGTTCAACTAAGTTTCCACCTATTAATATACAATAGATGCCTCCTAAGCCAAATCTTGTGATCAAATATAAGGGAAATGACCTTGTTGACCAATTGAGAAACACACATGATAATATGTCCATCCTTATACTTCTAAATTAATATGTTATTTATAAGGATATCTTATATGAAGCATTATGTGAAACCCAAGTTCTGAGTGATATTAAACTAGCTTTGTTTGTGGATATCATGCAAGATCTCAAAAATAATGTAAAACTAATCACCTTTGATCCAACATTTTTACCATTTAAATATTTTATTGACCAAAAGTCACCTTCATTGATACAAGTAACTATACATAATAAGGATATCAAAAGGGCACTCATTAGAAATGGATTAGGCTTAAACATTTGTAGCATGCATTTCCTAAACACAATACGTATTAATACCAACCTTCATTAAAATTCATTTATGCATATCAAAGGATTTGATAATTCACATAGTCCACCGGTACTCCAAATCACATTGGATGTGATGTTGGGGCCAAAAAATGGTTCCAACCATCCAGGTAATTTCTCAATTATTACATTATAATTTATTTTTGAGAAGACCTTGGATACATACCATGGAGGTTATCCCAGCTACTTTACATTGGTGCATAAAACTCATACATGATAGGACCTTATTTAAAATGTTTGCTAATGTTGAACTTTTTTATTTTTTTTAAATAATACATTCTGATACATAAGGTACTCCTATAGTGGTGCCTCCTACACAATGTATTCCTCTTGAGAGTATCCAAACTTATGAAGTGGATAATTCAAGTTCAATGGATCCATTATCTCTAAATATAAACAAGGCATTAAACATCAAGATACACATGGATACAACTCAATAATAAGAACCATTTCCAAAGGAACCAATGTTTCCAAAACCAAAATAAAATCAAATAGTTGATCTTTTTTATTGGTAAATACTAAGCAACAAGATGGCCATGTTTCAGATTATTATGATAGGGATGATAATCTAGCCCATGATATGGCATATGAGACATTGCAAAAAAATAATTTAGACCCACTTGATCATATTTTGCATAACCTGTTCACACCTACAGGTCTTGGTACATATAATCTAAACTCACTTATAAAGGATACAAAACCAAACTAAGATAAGGTCAAAGAAAAATGGTAGATGAACATGTAAATTTTTATTATTCCATATACCCCTATTGGATTCACATATCAATTCAACCATACAAGAGTAAAATGCATATACATCATGTAAATAATGTGGAGGTATCTCATAAGACTCCATAATAAATTGTATAGATCACAATAAAGTAGGATACTATGGATACAATACTTTCCATGTTACTAAAACATAGCATGATATCTTTACCTTCTAACAGGCACAGATCAAGTAGTGGAATTTTTCCTAAAACAATATTACCATGTTGTAACTATCATTAAATCATTGGCCATCATAAAAATCAATTTTAGTTATTTTAAAACTAAATTCATAAATATAAGAGTGAGGGTTGCATACAAATTATACCCAAGAAGAGAAAAAGATAAACTACTTCCAAAGATTCACATGAAAACCATCCTACAAAATGACCAAGGCATGAAGATCTAACAATTACTACTAATATTAATGGGATCTATTATTAACATCTCAAGTTTGAGAGGAAGAACTAGGATACAATCTGTAGCATCACATTTCTTCAAAATTTAGGACATAATATAACTAAATTAACATACTCTTCACCGATGGTATAATATCCTTAGTACATCTACCTATCAATATCATGTGGACCATAGCTGGTCCCCATGACCATATGGATATTATATTAGGATCCACATTTGACATTCAAATTTGTATAGCATTGGTTCATTAATTAAAATGCAACACTACATAATTTAGATATGTGTATCACCTTTATTATTAGGGATAGGGATATTTGCTTACACCATAATGGATATGGCCACCCTTCCCCACTGATGGCTTCCAAAATACCATTATTAAAAAACATCAAAGAGGTAACCATGTGTTTCTATAAACAAAGAATAAAAATGCTTCAAGTGATAATACACCTTTTGATAATGAGGACTTCTTTGATTAGTCCTCACAAATATTTCAAAAACACCAAAAAAAAATCGTCAAACATCCAAAAACATTTTTAGTGTTTACATGTTTTATTAGATCCTTGACATATATGTTTTTGGTTCCATGTTGGTAGATGGCATATCATTATTTTCCATATACACATGTTTCAAACATCTTTTGAATGTGATACAGGCATACACAGCTACATAGTATATGCACTTTTATATGTTGGGCCTTCCCTATACACATGTCATATGCACATTGGGGGCATCTGCGTCATTGATCACTGATCCAAAACTCATAAGTTTTCATTGAAATATATTTCAAGAACATGAAAATAACATAGTAATAATGATTTCTCTGAGAAGAGATGTTTTATTACTCATAAGATTGCAAATACAAACATATGCTTATCTCTAGGAAGAGATATCTAATTTCTTTCTCAAGTTACATCTACATTTATACATACTTTGAAGGTAGGATGAGGATGGGGAAGGTCACCAATATTGAGGGAGATGAATTGGTTCAACTTCCACAATTTACAACAATACAAAATTTGAGAAATTATTATTTTTAGAAACTTAATATTTTTAAATAGCACTATTAAAATTTAAATTTAAAACACTTCTAAAGGGTTTTTAAGGGTAAAACCCCATTGAGCATAGCTCATGCCATTTCAGCATGTTCTCCTCATTATTATATTTCCAATGGTTCAAATGGTGAGTCAATCAAGGCTATGGTGCAAAAGTTATGGCTCTCAGAAGTTCCACCACCAATTGGGGTAGGACTGTCACCTGAATTATCACCTGCAGTGTTGCCTAGATCATTCCTCCATCCTTGAGAAGTAATGGTCCCCATTACATCAATATTCATCATTAAGTGTGGTATTTGTGTCTTTATTTCATTCTCTATGAGCCACTCACCTTGGTGGCTAAGCTTTCCCCTTTTGACCACCCAGTAAAGAGGAAATGAGCACCCTCTTATTGTCCTCATCCAGGTGTCCACAATCTAATCTTCATCTAATACAGAAAAACTCTATGGATCAAGATCATCAATGTCCAATTGTTTTGCTACAACTTAATTCTCCAATAGAGGTGGATGATATGGTTTGAGAATCTCCATGTTGAATATTGGATGCAAAAAAAGGTAGGCTGGCAGGTTTAACTCAAAAGCATTTTCTTTGACTTGTCTGATGATGGTGTAGGGACCATATCATAGAGTCCAAAATATTTTGTGTGGGCATGTGAGTCATTCCCTTTGAATCCAAAACTAAACCTTCTCACCTATATCAAAATGGTGTGCCACCTTATATTTGTCATGGCATTGCTTATACTTCTGATTCATCTTTTCTAAGATGTCATGAACCTACTACTGGATGTGTTGGATTTGTTTAATGAACTTTGTTGCTTTTGCGACCTCAGATCTCCCATGAGGTGTATATTCCATGGTGGAGAATGGAATGGCTACATCTATTGGTGCCATGGCTTAGAACCCAAATCATACTTGGAATGGACTGTGTTTGGTGGAGTTGTGTAGGACCTGATTGTATCCATGTTGTATGAAAAAAGCCCCTCATCCCATGTGCATGGATGTTTGGAGTGATACATATGAATCATGTGGATAATCAAGTGGTTGACCACTTTTTTTTTACCATCATTCTATGGATGGAAAGCAATGGACTTCATCATCTTGGTATCCATCATTTTCCATAGAGTGGACCACAAGATACTCAGGAACCTACTATCTCTATCTGAAACAATGAACTTAGGGAGACCAAAATAGAGCCATATATAACTAAAATATAGTTGAGCAATTTCCTCAATAGACAGTTTTATTACAAGCAATCATGATATCTATTTTTGAAAAATGATCAACTATAAAAAAAATATATTCCTTACCATGTTTTGAAGTGGGTAAACCTGAGAGATAATTCATTGAGACAAATCCCCAAGGCCTAGTTGGTTCTGGAAATGGTGTGTATAATCCTTGCTTCTTATTTTTTTAGCTTGGATATCACACATGGGGTACAATATTTGAGTTACCTTTACACATATTTTTTCATATGGGGCCAGTAGAGGTTATTTTTAATAATTGCCAATGTCTTCTCTATGCCAAAGTGCCCAACTATCCTATTGAAATGTGCTTCCCATATCATCTTTTATTGATCTGTAGTTGGAACATAGATGTGCCCCATGTGATAGAGGACATTATCTTGTAAATATAAATTAGATACATGTTTACCTTCTTTAAGTTCCCAATATGTATCAGGAAAGATATGATAGGCTTCATACAGAGCACCCCAGGTGGTAGTCTCATGTCTACACAAATCAAGAGCTGTTGTTAGTGCAAAAATTGGTTGGTGGCTCAGACAATCTAAAATTTTATTTAAACTCCCTTTTTGTGTTTGATTATTAGATGTAATTATTGTGGATATGTGGCCAACTTTTGGTGCCTCTCATTATGTATTTTGCTTTGTATCTAGATGAATTCCAATGGTCTATGGTCATTGTGGATGACCATCTTATGTAGTGTTTCTATTATTTGCAAGCTTGCACAATGGCATAGATCTCCTTTTCATATGTTAGGTATTTACTGACTGTATCATTAAAATTTTCACTATAATATGCAATAAGATGGCCATGTTATATGATGACAGCTCCCATGACATATTCAAATGCATCTATCATCAAATCAAAAGGTTGATGCAAGTCTGGCAAGGAAAGAATAGGATCTGAATAGAGTCTATTATTCAAATTCTCAAATGCTCTTTGTTGTATTTCACCCCACTAAAATTTAGATTTATCTCCTCCTTTAGGCACTTGGTTTAGTGGCCAAGCAACATGTGAGAATCCAAGAATAAACCTATAATAGGAATTTATAAGACCTAAGAAGCTGTGAAGTTTTGTGAGGTTCTTTAGTGTAGGTTATTCTTGAATAACCCAAATCTTCTCTTGATTGACATGGACCCATTCTTCAATCACAACATACCCCAGGTACTAAATAATTTTCATATTGAATTTACACTTGTCAATATTTTCATGTAACTTATGCTCTTGAAGAGTTTGAAGCACCTTATAGACATGTTGCAGATGTTCCTCTCATGTTCTTTTGTAGATGAGTATGTCATCTAGGTAGACAACCATGAATGAGTTAGTGAAGGGTCATAAGATGTCATCCATCATCCTCATTAAGGTTGTATGTGTGTTAGTCAAACCAAAAGGCATAACTAACCTTTCAAAGAGTCCCTCTTTGGATTTGAATGCAGTCTTCCAAACATTAGTGGGATCGATAGGAATTTGGTGATAGACATATTTGAGATCAATTTTGGTGAATAAATTCACAACATAGAATTGGTCCAGTAGGTCATCAATCCTATGGAGGGGGTAGTGATTCTTCATAGTGATTTTGTTTAGGGCTTGATAGTCAATGAAAAGCCTCCATGTTCCATCCTTCTTTGGTGTTAAGACAATTGGGATTCCACAAGGTGAAGAGCTTGGCCTGATGTGACCCTTTTGGATCAATTCTTGAATCTACCTTTTTATCTCATCATTCTCTAAAACTAATATACAATACATAGGACTATTACGTAAACTTGATCTTGGAATCAAATCGATAGAATGTTTTACTTGGTATTGAAGTGTAAATATCATGGGTGAATTGAATAAGTCATCATATTCTTCCATGATTTGACTCATCTACTTCTATTATTATGTTGATTTTGTAGTCAGGACTACAACATCAGCCTTCTTGAATCTATGTGGCTTGACCACCATGAGAATGAATTGTTTTGTCTTCTCCACCAATCTCTTACTTTACTTGGCACCAATCAAGGAGATAGATGTGGGGGTGCTACCTCTGGTACCCTATAATGCCACATTCTAAGAGTGAGGATGATTCTTTAGGTTTATGATTCATTGATGTCATGTTGATTATACATGAATGTCTGACCAAGGAGTACATCACAAACATCTAGATTGACAACCTCACACAAGACTCATCTTGGAAAGGTTTTATTACATATGAAGGAAGACACCGGTGGGTGACACAAAGATATCTCCCTAGGCTCAACCATCCAATACTATATGGATTTGGGTGAGGCTTTATGGATAGATTTAGAATTTTCACAACTTTAGTAGAGATTAAATTCCTTTGACTTTCACTATCAAGAATGAAATGTACATGCTTACCTTTCACCCACAAATTAGAATGAAACAACCTTTCCTTGTCATATGGCCTTTCCTCGTGGATCTATGATGAAGCAATAATGGTATCAGGCTTAGCATCTAAAATCTCATCTTTATCCTCTTTAATTTCAAGGTGGGTTTGAGGCATAGCAATATATGTCAAGTATTGTGACTTAAAAATTAGGGACTTGATAGCTCAACATTTTTCTTTGGAGTGAGTTCTAGTTTTATGGTAATCACATCAATTCCTAGTCTTCCCCTTCTAGGGTTTCTTATCTTAGAACTCCTTTTGCTTCTAATTTTTGCCTTGTGTTTGACCTTTTTTGTCACCTTTCCATTTTAAAGGCTGACTCTTCATATTATTTATTCCATGCTTCTACTCAATCTTCATCGTAAACTTGTATGCCTCACAAAAGGTTTTCAAATTAAAGAGTTCCATTTCCCACTATATGTACCATTATAGTCTACCATGATATTTGAGATTATTATGTTTCTCACTTTTTTGGATGCCCAATCTCATAGACAAAGAATGAAAAATGTCAGTGTGATCTTGAATAAATTGTTCCTTACCTTGGAAAATTTGTTGCCATTGTATGTACAGATCATCATATGCTCCAATGGGGTAGTATTCTTCCTTTAAGGCTTCCATGAAATCATCCCAGGTAGGTTCCACCTCAAGTCCAATGTCACGTAATGAACCTTTTCTTGTATACTTCCCACCAATTTTTGATGGGAAATGATGCTTTCAAAAGAGTAAAAGTGATATTCTCTCCATTAGTAAATTTATTTATAGAAAAGAAGGAAGATAATTGATCCAACCAATTTTCTACTACATAAACATTAATTTTTCCTTCAAATTTAGGGATATCAAAATTTACCTAAACCTTGAAGGGTGTTTGGGAATTGAAAGGATGTTCCATGGATGAGAAGCTAGGGAGTGTAGATGAGGAGCTAGAATTTCCCATCAAGATTTGTTGGAGAATTTGGGAAAAATGTTGTAGCATTTGTGCTAGTTACAACTAGAGGGATTCATTCACCATTTCCTTGAAGGGATCAGATGTCTCAGTGTCATTCACCATTTGAGGTAATTTGGATTAAATAAGTGGATAGTTTATGAGCTCTATTATTTTCTACCCAAGCTTCTTGTAGCCTAACCTCATCCTCAGGATCATACACTCTCAAGATAAACCACTCTGATACCACTGATCCAAAACTCAGAAGTTTTGGCTAAAATATATTTCAAGAACACAAAAATAACATAGTAACAATGATTTTCCTAAAAAGAGATGTTTTATTACTCATAAGATTGCAAATACAAACATATGCTTATCTTTAGGAAGAGATGTCTAATTTCCTTCTTGGGTTACATCTACATTTATACATACTTTTAAGGTAGGAGGAGGATGTGTAAGGTCACTAATATTGAGGGAGATGAAGTGGTTCAACTTTCATGATTTATAACAATACATAATTTGAGAAATTACTATTTTTAGAAACTTATTATTTTTAGATAGCACTATTAAAATTGAAATTTAGGGAACTTCCATCAGTTTTTTGGGGTCAAAACCCATAGAGTATATCTTGTGTTATTTCATCACATTCTTCTCATTCTTATCTTTCTAATGGTTCAAACAAGGAGTCAATCAGAGCTATGGTGCAAAAGTTATGGTTCTCAGAAGTTCTACCACCAATTGGGGTAGGACCTTCACCCGAATTGTCACTTGAAGTGTTACCCAGATCAATAAAAACACACCCAAGTTATATCATTTTATGGTCATTTTACATTATAATATTTGATCTTATGTACTTATGCATGCCTTTATATGTGCTTATATCTTTCATAATGTACTTGACATGTTATGTACTTAACATTTTTTTACTAACACATGATATAAGGGCTAGTATACTATATTTATATTGGTTACTTATGCCTTCATTCATGCACTTCCTTGAGTGTCTTACCTTGATATTGTCTTACTTATTTTAACATTTGAATATGATCCATTGTTTTTAGGTCCCATGCCTTTATTTACCTCTTTGACATTTGAATATGTCTTAGTTTGGTGCAAGTTGATGTTTAAATGTCATTAATTTCTTTGAGGACACTTGACTAAGACATGTTCCTTCAATTTTGTGGCATTTGAACATGCCCCTTATTTGAGGTCTCTTTAGACCATTACCTTTTAACTTGATTTTAAGTGCTCTTGTGTGTGTGCTTGATTATTTGTTGAGATTGTATTGTTACTATTGTAGCATGGGATTGCACCCCATGAGAGGCTTATTTAGTCTCTTTCACTCCTATCCAGACAATGGGATCAACCCCAGGTTGTGGGTATCCTATGATGGGGTTAAACCTCCAAAAAATGTTGGTTCATCTTGGAAGATCACCTAAACTACTGTTTTTGCTTGGAAAAGGGGTAAAAGAGCTACATAAAATGACTAAAATCATAAAAATGGGTGATACACCAAACTAAATGACACTCCTAATTTCTCAAAAACAAACACAAGGTAGCTATAAGATCCCTCACTCACACAATCTCTAACACTAACTAGTTTTCATGAATAATTCTAACTAAGGCCTTCTAGACTAGGGATAAAGCATAGAGGAAAGGTAAAATTCACAGTATACCTTCACTTATGACTAAAATAACACAAATTCAGAATTTTAAACACCTTAAACCACCTAAAAAAAGGATGATCACCATGAAAGAAGACTTCTTCATAAGGCAATCATGCACAAGCTACCTAGAACAAAAAGTGCAGTCAAAGAGATAGGAAAAATAGGTAATATTATTGATTCAAAGGCTATTATTTACAAATTTTGATAGGTTTTTACCTTATCAAATGAGATTATATCCATTATAATGAGAAGAAAGAGCTATATATGGAAGAAGAGAAGAGAAAGACGAGGAAAAAGCTTTCAATCTTTAATAAATGGACTTCAACCACCATCTCTAGCCATCCAATGTAGAAGAGGAGGATTAAAGTCCTTCAACAACCCTCCATGGAACTTAGAGGATGATCATGCTATTTATTCTAAAATTTTTTAATCAAAAAGGGGCTTCAAGATCTCTAAATTCTAAAAATATTTATTCCCAAAAATCATCGAGGTTTTTACTTGTAAAAACACATGCAAAGTCCATATGAATCCCCATCAAGGTTTTTACTTGAAAAAACATATTTAAAGTCCCTCTAAATCTTTGTCAAGGCTTTTACTTGAAAAAACACATGCAAATTCAGAATAAATATCCATTGTGGTTTTTACTTACAAAAACATAGGCAAAGTCTGACTGAATCTCCATTGGGGTTTTTACTTGCAAAAACACATGCAAATTCTGACTGAATCTCTGTTAGGGTTTTTACTTGAAAAACACATGCAAATTCTGTCTAAATCTTTGTCAAGGTTTTTACTTTAAAAAAATATGAAGGTCTGACTAAATATCCTTTGGGGTTTTTACTTACAAAAACACATGCAAAGTTTGACTGAATCTCCATCGGGGTTTTTACTTACAAAAACACATGCAAAGTCTGAATGAATCTCCATCAGCATTTTTACTTGCAAAAGCACATGGGAGGGAAAGTGGAGATTTAAGTGTAATTTAAAACTTTTCAAAGTTTCAAAGTGCGTATAGATATTTTGTTTCCTCTTGGGAGTGAAAATGAAGATTTAATTACACTTTATAACTTTGTAACTTTACAAAGTGTGTAGAAATCTCTAGTTTCTACTTGGGAGGAAAAGTGGAGATTGAAGTGCACTTTACAAATTTTCAAAGTTGAAAAGTGCACAAATATCTCTAGTTTTCACTTGGGTCTTGGTAAAAAGGTACTTAGGCCATATTTAATATTTTACTCAAGGATCTGATAGTTTGGTTATTTTTTCCACCACTTCGTGCTTGCCACTGGATCGTGAATAACCTTGAAAACTAGCTTGATCTAGCACTTGCAGTGTAAACCTAATTTTTAGGCATTTAACTTGAATTTTTCAAACTTAAATTAAACTTTGAAAAAAGCTTCATCATAATGTTGAGAACATGAAGTAAGGACATGAATCTTATTTCCTCCCTTCACCATTGGATCATCCACTATAATAGGTTCCTAATATATTTCAGTTCACCATGACAAGGCCCTCCAAGATAGTGCAATACATCATTAAACCATGACAACAAAGAGATTATTCATCAAGGCAAAGGGTTAATGAATTATTCAAGAGAACGGCACAGTCCATCTAGGCAAACTTTTGGTATGTATTTTTGGTAGTAGCTACTGAGAGGGGGGGTGAATTAGTATACAACAATGAACATTCGATTTCAAAACCACTCCATCATACATCAACTTGATCTAACAACTTGAAAATGAAATCACATTCATCCAAATCATGAATAAGAGCATACAACACATCAACACATCATCTATGTGGGAAACCTTCTTGGGTAATAAAACCCACTCTCAAGCTTGCAAACACTTGGACTACTTGTCCTATAAGAAATTACAAACCAAAGACTGGTTAAGTCTTTTTGACTAAGATTTAGTGAAACACCTATTCCACAAGGAGTGCTTACCCTTAAGATGATCAAGTCCTCTTGACCACCTATTGGTCAAGTCCTTTTGACCCAAATACTTGATTAGGTCCTTTTGACCAAAGTCCTTTAGTGAAACACCTATTGCATAAGGAGCAACTACCCCTAAGGAAGATCAAGTCCTTTGGACCCTCCTATGAAGTGAACACCTCCATCTTAGAATTGATGTCTTCAACACTTGATGATGGATATTTGATTTTACAACCCTTGCAAAAACTCCCTCTCTATATCATATAGGCCTCTCACATAGGCATGACACAATATCTCTCTTTCTTCACTCAAACTACCCTCATATATACACTCAGACCTCTTTGCACATCTTCAATCTTCAAACCTACAAGATCACTATTATGACATCAAAAATATGAATTATAAGTCATACACAGTCAAAAAACTTATCTACTCATCAACTCATCTAATAGTCACACTACCTATCCTCTCTTATTCACTTCAATGAATACTCCTCTCACACAAGCCTTGCACAAATCTAGAAACCATCTCATTTGGTTTCACTATTTATATAGCCTTCACGATTATCAACATCTTTATTGGAAATTAGGCATTCCTTAACCCTTAAATCATCTCTCACATCAAGACACAGCTTAAAACAATCTTCATAGGTTAACCACAACATCTATAGGTCACCCTTAAGAAGCTACACCTTTTAATTAGGTCCTTATAGCTCTTTTAGGTATCATGGAGACCTATTCACCTATTTATCACTTCATCAAGAAAAATAAGAACACAAGAACACTTTATAACTCATGGACCCATACCACATGGTCTATATGTCCCCTTTAAGTGCCAACATCCATCATAGTACTCTTTTAATAACCCCCAATTAGCTCAAACACCTCTTTGTACACATAATCATTATGAATGAAAACATGGTTGACTTATAACCCTTTATTCATATTTCAAGTGATTTTTTGAACCTTAAAATACATATATATCATCCTCATGGAGTCTAAAACATACTCCAATATCTAGTTCACCTTTAAACATCGAGATACCAACAAGCACAGCTCAAATCCCTTCTCGGGTTACTTATAGAACATGCACGAACACATAGTCAAATTTGAACCTAAATATATCTAACCATACACACTTCAAAAATTCAAATCTATATTTTTAGATGTATTTTATATTCCTCTACAAATTTGATTTTAACACCATGAGCAAATTCAACATAGATCGAAAGATATAGCATAAAAATAGAGAACAAGTTTTTCCTTTACAAACTTGAATATTTAAATCCAAATGGTTAAAGTTAAACATTGGTCACTTAAAACACATCTTGTGCCTTCACATCTTAGATTAATCATGCACTTTCAATCTTCTTCAAACTTTAACTCATAGTGTGTCACAGCCCAAATGTTAAACTTCAAACACTTAGCATCATCTCACTTCTTCCTGACATCCTAGAATAAACACGCTCCATCAATATCCTATACGTAGCTCAAAATTTATTTGTCTTAAAAATTAGACACTTTTAACTCATTTTTATCAATAAACATTTTTTATCTTGATTATTACGAATACCCATTCATTGTTATTTTTAGAAGTAGCTCAGTCTTTACCTCTACCTATCGTTAAGCAACTATCACTTTGACCTCTTTGACTCAATACACACTATTAGATCAAACTATATGATTTCCCATGAACCATTGGATCTTTATTTGGTCCTGATATTTATCTCTTTCAAAATATACTAAGTATGGGAACTATTTCAATCTACTTGGAAGGCCAACTTTGGACCTCAATAACTTTTGTTGCGCTTAGATTCATGATCTAAAATTTGGACCATACGATCACCTCACATAGAATAATCCAAAAATATATCAATATTATCCTAAAAAAGTTTCTTGTGAAAGATATAACTCTATTAATCTCTGTACTCTTTTTTTTCTACCACATAGCCAACTATACCTTGAACTACTTAGAAGGCCAAGTTTGCACATGCATATATTTTGATGTGCTTCATTGCATGACCTAAACTTAGCACATAGAAACTAGGCAAAAAAAAATAAACAAATGCATATGATCAAATTATTTTTAAACTACCACACATGTGAAATATGACTACATCAAAATTCCTACTCAACTTTTCTTGCCACATGTATGGGAAAACATTATCAAACTACCTGGAAGCCCAACTTTTTACTTACACATATTTTGTCATGATTAGTTGCATGACCTAAGATTTAGCACATAATATATTATCTCATATTTAAATTCATACATATATAAATATTCTCCTAAAACTTTCATACATGTGAGATATGATGTCACCAAACTACTTATTCGGCTCTATTTGAACATAGAAAACATTGTCAAAATGCTTAAGAGCTCAAATTTGCACACACATATATTTAGTTGTTATTCATCATATGAATTTATGCATGGACCATATAAAATTGGGACTAATGTGATCACAACCATATTACCAACTCCCCCTGACTCATCCACATGTGGAAATTATGATGTCATCAAACTACCTACTCAAATTTTCTACCATTGGACCCAAAATGTATAGATGAAAACTATGGACTACTAGAAGAATTCCACATATGTACACAAGAAATAAATGCATCCTTGACCTTTTATACGACCTATTTCACAATATTAATACTTAAAACTCTTCTAATCATCTCTAAATAGTCAAACTCTAAAGATCAACTAAGCCTACTTCAAGCATACTAGGATAAGCATATTGCACACTTTATCATTATCACTTAGAATGTCAAGGATATTCATCCACCCACATGGAAACCTATATTAAATAACCATAAAATCATTAAAAACTCTCCAATAATCTCCCCTTTTTCATTGATGTCAACAACCATCATAAAATAATATATAGTTCATCTTCCTTCTCTTTTTTCAAGCACTCTCACAATAGGAACTTTCTCCCCCTTTGACATAATGAAAAAGTGGGAACCAAATAATCTTGAAAACTTAAAAATACTACAAAAAATATAATACCATATTATAAATATATTACAAACTCCCCCTTACCTTAAGCCTACCTCTTCTTGCATTGACATCTTCTTCTTACTCCATGCCAACACTCTCTTCAACCAAGCACTACAACGAATGAATAAAGAACACACAAAAGTAATTAAATATAATGGAACACACCAAGAAACATTTTATATGGACTCCCTTTAATATTTTTTATCAATTTCACCTCTTTATCATATTTATATCTCTACACACCATGAAGAACCACCATATAGGCTTACTAGCCTTCTATCTCAAGCTACCACAAGGACCACCTACAATACTTCATGCAACTCACGAAATATGAAACATAATTTAAACTAACCTAAAAAATCTCATTTAAATACACATACCTTTCTCTTTTGGATAAACTAAACACAAAGCACTCTTCTTCTCACTAGGCCTATATAGACTCTTTGTAGCCCTACCTGGAACTTGTAGAGCCCACAATTTTTAGTAGATTCACCTTCAAGACCTAAAAATTCATATCTAAATATTTATCGTATGCCCCTTCAAGCACACAAATTTTTATCACCTAGATAATCCTCTAAAAAATACTTCCTTCACAAACCAACTTACCAATTAGGCCTCCATCTTGACAAAAACATGAATAATTTGACAACCAAAAACCTTCAAATCTCTATGAAGATTAATTTGGTAACCCATTTGGCCAATTAAACTTTTTAATAAGCCTCATACTTTAATTCATAAGGAAAACCAATTTTATAGCATAGCCCAAAACCCTAGTATCTCAAAACAAATAAGGTCAACCCAGCACCTTTCGGTCAATGCATACTTCTAAAAAAATTATTTCACACCTGAAGATAACCAACATACACCTATAGACCAAAATATGATCCTCCACACCTTTTTGAATGTATACTTTGTATACCATGGATTTTGACATATAACAAGAAATATAAACTTGAGAGCACACAAAAACCTCCAAAAGGCTCAAGCAGGATCATCAAAACACAAAACCACCTCTCCACATCATATCTTCCACTTGGACATGCCTACTCCAATTCTTGAAGAACACCAAAAAATTGAAAGACAAGAACTAAAAAAAATCTCCGTACTCTTAAGACTTCTTGATCCTTGGATATATTTTCTTACAGAACTCACAAGCTCTCTTTGCTCATGCATGAAGATTTATTACCTTGTCAAAACATATGACTTGGTTTGATTAAGTTATCATATCTATCTTCTTGAATTCACAACTATAGTATAAATTTTCACTCTTCTATCATGACAAGAACATCTCACATAGTCTCCCTTAACTCCATGTTTTACATAGATCATGAGATCTTCAACACATCTTCAAATACTATCCAATCATAGTCAATACTTATATAAAGACACCTCATCTTTAGAACACTATAAATTTCCATGGCATACACAACTGTTAAATAAGCCTTTAACAGGATTAACAAGGTATATAACATAGACCTAAAAGAGATGCCTTCAACTTATAGGCTCACCTGGTATCTACCACAAACTGATATGTAGATAGATATTTTAAACTCACCTTTTTTTCATACGTTCTCATCAAATAATATCTTATAGCCACCAAGCTTCCTCTTACTGACAAGTGTCTCCTTAAAACCTAGATAGAGACACCCCTTTGACATATAGAGAATAAAAGTCCCAAAACTTAGGAGACTCCCATATCTCCATACCTTTCTCTATCTTGCAATCCTCCCTCATCATCTAATTGATTTTTAATAGATGCTTGACTTCTTTCTTTGCTTCAGATTTGTCAATAAATGTTGACAACATAAACTCTTTATTTTCCTTTTTTATTATCATGGCAAACAAACCATCCTTGGTTTCAAACTGACCTCTCTTGACAAACTTAGGTTTTCAAACCCATGTATGACCTCTTCGTTGCACACTAGGAGCTCCATACACCTTTTTTTTTTTTTTGAGCACTCATTCATCTTGTTCTTGTCATATCTAGCAATGTGACCAACTTTATGACATTTGAAACAAATAAGATCATTCATGCCTTTTGCTTGATGATTATTGTGATCTTCCTTGTCTATATAGATAGAAGACAAATTATATATCTTCTTCATATTTTATTCCTTCTTTACTATAGCAGTCAGTCCACCTTGATCATGATTATCCTTCATAGTCTTTGGCCTCAATACCATTGAGTGAATTTTAGGAGAATCTTTCTTCTTGTCAAAACTTGAGTTCATCTTCAAATTATTCTTATAGAATTTGGAAATATGTCCTACTTTATTGCAACTTTAGAAAACAATATCATTCAACATACCTCTTGACTAATCTAAGATATGATTTCTCCAAGACCAATTACTTATTCTTCCAAGGCTCCATGAGAACTCATTCTTGACTAACTTCCTTCTATAGTCTTTAGCTCTATGGTCATACTTATTACATGTATAACAATGACCATGGAATAAACTAGCATACCTTGAAGCATTTACTTATCTAATATACCTTCTTGCATTGTTTTCAAAGCTTGCATTCTCTTTGACATACTCAATCTTCTCATGCTTCTTTTCAAGTTTATCCAATTTGACTACAATAAGCTCATGTTGACTCTTCAAGGACCCTATCTCAATATTTAGCTAAGTGTACTCATCTTCTCTTGATTTTAGATTTACATTTGTAGTCCTTAAATGATCCTTAAGAATATTTATCTTCTCTTCATCCTCTTTGGCCTTGTTGGTCATGTCTTTCAATCTATATGCTTACACTTCAATAAAGTTGATCTATTCTTAATACTTATTTTCTTTTTTTTTTGACATGCCTAACAAACTTCCCTCAAGAGAACTGAATTGTGATTCAAGACCTTTGAACATATTCCTCATTTTATGATTCCTCTTTTTATACTCCTTTAGTTCACTAAGTGCACTAATGATCTCAACTTCTAGATCAACTTCTTCTTTCTCATTGTCATCTTCTCTACTATTATGGCAAGTTTATTTGTCAAACATGATGTCTTTTTCTTTTGAACACAAACTTATCTTGGTATCTACTACCTAAACCTTGAGATCATTAATAAAATTATCATCCTCTTTATCATCTTTCTTTAAAGTACATATATGCTCTTCAAGTTCCTTGATCATAGCCTTCCACTATTGATTCTCTTTCTTCAACTATTTAGCCATCTTTGTAACAACTCAATATCTCCTTCAATATATTAAACTTATTCCAAAGGACATGCTCTAATACCAAGTATTGGTAGTAGATACTAAGATGGGGGTGAATCATAATACAACAAGGCACATTAAATTTCAAAACCATTCCATCATACATTAATTTGATCTAGCAACATAAATATGAAAGCACATTCATCTAAAGCATGAATAAGAGTATATAACACATCATCTACATTAAAAACCCTTTTGGGGAATAAAACCCACTCTCAAGCTTGTAAACACTTGGACTACTTGTCTTATAAGAGATTAAAAACTAGAGACTGATTAATTCTTTTTGACCAGGATTTAGTAAAACACCTATTCTACAAGGAGAACCTACCCTTAAGATGATCAAGTTCTCCTGACCACCTATTGTTCAAGTCCTTTTTACCTAAAATCTTGGTCATGTCCTTTCAACCAAATTACTTTAGTGAAACACCTATTTCACAAGGAGAAACTACCCTTAAGGAAGATCAAGTCCTTTAGACCCTTTTATGAAGTGAAAACCTCCAACTTAGAACTAATGTCTTCAACACTTGATGATGGATCTCTAATTTTTTAAACCCTACATAAACTTCCTCTCTATCTCATATAGGCCTCTCACATAGGCATGCCATAATCTCTCTCCTTCACTCAAACTACCTTCATATATACACTCAGATCTCTTTGCACATCTTTAACCTTCAAACCTACAAGAGCACTATTACGACATCATAAATATGACCTAAAAGTCATACACCTAGTCAAAAATCTTATCCACTCATTAACTCATCCAATAGGCACACTACCTATCCTCTCTTCTTCACTTTAATGCATACTCCTCTCACACAAGACTTGCACAAATATAGAAACCATCTCATTTCGTTTCTCTATTTATAGATCCTTCATGATTATGAATATCTTGGTAAGCCATTAGGCATGCCTTAACCCTTAATGTATCAATACATGGTTCAAAACAATTTTCATAGGTCGGCCATAGAATTTATGGGTCACCCTTAAGTAGCTACACCTTTCAATTAGGCCCTTTTACCTCTTATAGGTCTTATGGAGACCTATTCAGCCATTTATCACTTAATCAAGCAAAATAAGAACACAATAACATTTTCCAACTCATGGACCCATGTCACATGATCTATAGGTCCATTTTAAGTGCCAACATCCATCATATCACTCATTTGTTAACCCCTGATTATCTCAAACACCTCTCTGTATACACCATCATTATGAATGAAAACATATTCAAATTCTAACCCTTTTTTCATACTATATATGATTGTTCAAACCTTAAAAATTCATGTAGATGGTCCTCATGGAGTCTACAACATACTCCAATATCTAGTTCACCTTTAAACATCGAGTTACCAATAAGCACAGCTCAAATACCCTTCTTGGGTTAATTGTAGAACATACAAGAACACACAGTAAATTTTAAACCTCAATATATTTGATTGTACACACTTTCAAATCTTCAAATCTATATTTTTATATGCACCTTAGACTCCTCTAGAAATTTTCTTTTTACACTATCAACAAATTTTTTACAGATCGAAAGATATAGCATAAAAATTGAGTGTAGGTTTTTCTTTCATAAATTTGAATATTTAAATCCAAATGATTATATTCAAACTTCAGTCACTTAAAACACATCTCATGCCCTCACATCCTAGATTAATCATACACCACTTATCTTCTTCTAACTTCAACTCATAGTGTGCCACTACCCAAAAATTAAACTTTGAACTCTTGGCATCATCTCATTTCTTCCTAAAATCCTAGAATAAACATGCTCCATCAATCTCTCATATGTGGCTTGATCTTTATTTTTGTTAAACATTGGAAAATTTAAAATCATTTCCCTCAATATGCATCATTGATCTTGATTAGTATGAACACCTACTCACCATCAAATCTTAGAAGTAGCTTAGTCTTTACCTCTACCTATCATTAAGCAAATATCACTTTGACCTATTTGAATTGATACACACCATTAGATCAAAATTTATGATCACCCTTTAACCATTGGATATTTATTTTGTCTTGATCTTTATCTCTTGAAAAATTGACTATGGGAACCATTTCAATCTACCTAGAAGGCCAAATTTTGACCTCGATAACTTTTGTTGTACTTAGATGAATGATCTAAAATTTAGACCATATAATCTCCTCACATAGGATAATCTAACCATATATCAATATAATATTTTAACCTTTTAATGTGTGTTGGTTGAATATTTTGTCAATCAGTGTATTGATAAACAAAATAGGTTTGATTAGCCAAAGTAAGAAGATTAGTCATCGAAATGTGTAGTTTTACCACATCAGAAAGACACTAATCTCTCCTCTCATCAAGGGGAGGTTACATGTAGGTATGTTATATATATATATAGTAAATAATACTCATGGGTAGGATAAACCATCCATCTCTCTTTCTTCAGAGATGATGCATGTGGATCAAAGGAAAAACTCATGGGAAATGATAGACAGTTCTCCTCTTCTTTCAGAAGTACTATTTAGCAAACCACAAGAATACTCCTGGTAGCAACAACAAAATGTAGCAAAGGAAGTAATAACCAGCAAATCGAGATGCATCACAAAGTCTTCACCTGGATTGCTCAAGAGTAAGATACGAAGGACAATGAGGGCACAAAGTCCCCTCAAGGTCCTTTACACATAAATGAAAATAAAACACACTAAAGGCAATTATGGGGGCACAAAGTCTCTCCACAGTTGACTGTTTAGGACACCTTCTTAACTGTTGTCACTAATTTTGCTTGTTGAAATAAAGGAATAGAAGATATATTGAAGAAAAAGACATAAGAACAATTTCCTCAATAACAAAGATATTATAGCATAAAGTCTAAAAAACCACTTGCTTTCTTATTCCAGTAACAAAATATGATCGGCAATTTGAGCTCAAAGTCTCAGTAATGCCTTACAATTTGGGCAGAGTTTTGTTCTAATTGTCAAAAAAGAGATCTCTATTACAATAGAAGAGATTCCCTTATATAGCCTTTTCAAGAAGGACTCAGGAATAGTAATACAACATTTTGCATTGGAATCTATTAAGAAGACATGCTGGAACTTAGGGGCATTTTACCCATTTGATTTTATCAATGCAGGGAAACAAGTCGTGCTTATTGAAAGTTTGTAACTTTCAATGTCCAACTGGTGATCTGATCTTATCTTCATCATTCCTCCTTTTTCAGTTAATTGAATTGGGTCCTAGATTTAGTTTGTTGTTTTTTTCCTTCTCCACTTTCTACTAGTCTTGGCCTTGAAATTTGTGAATGTATTCTGGTCTGTATGTTTAAAGGATCAAGGGCTAGTTCACTGTGTTAAATTTGACATTTTCAGGCACGTCATTCCTTAGTCTTCTTTTGGCTTTCTGCTTGGTATTTTTCCAGATTGGACTTGCCCTTTTGGGCCTTGAGGAATGACCCATTTTGAGTCAGAATAGCCTCCCGCAAGGATATCTATCCTTTGGGCAGTCTTTAAATGGCCTTTTCGGCTTCTTTGGGTGACCCTTTGGATATTCCCCTAGGCTTTTCTTACACTTCTTCTCGTGAACATTTTCCCTGAGGAAAATTCCCATAGACAAAAGTCTAGAGAACCAATTTTAAATGCCTTAAACAAATTTGAAAGAATTACCTTTCGGCTTCCTTGAAAATGACCCTTTCGAAGAGTGCTTTTATCGATTAAGTGTCCTTCACAAGGGTACTTGTCCTTCAAGAAGCTTCCTTTTGCATTGAACCGCCCCTTTGAACTTTGGTGATGAACCAAGACATTGAACCAATCGGTTGAACCAAAAATGGTTCAAGCCAATGGTCCAAGCCGATGGTTCAATTTGAATGAACCGAGCCGATGAACTAAGCATTAAATCAAACATTGAACTTGCCTTTGAACCATGTGACGTTAAGCCTTTTTGTTGAACCAAGATGTTGAACCAATCATTGAACCAAGTTTAGAAACTGATTCTTTTGATTGAACCCATCTATAGAAGTCGTGAAGCTCATTGAACTTGTAGAAATGACCCTGTTTGCAGAGTCCATAGATTTAAGCCTGTAGATTCCGTAGATTTTTGAAAAGCTTGAAAAATGAGGAATTTGAATGCCCAAGACAAATTTGGGGAAGGGAAGAGATAATTTTGGTCTGTAGGACCAAAATAATTCAAATGTTGTCCCAAAAATAGCTGATATTTTTGGGGAACAATAACTGGCTCCAGTTGGGGAACTTCTATCAATTGCAAAAAGAATTGAAAGGAGTAGAATCCAAAATCTCTAGTGCCTTCATGTGTACCATTGGGTTACGGAGTCATGCTACCCAAAAATGAAAGGCTTCAAAAATGGAAACAAATAAAATAAAACAAAATTAAAAACTATACAAATATACATGTATACATATGCAATAATCTGATACTTAAAGAGTTGAAGTGTTTCAGATGCTGCCCATTATGAGACAATGATAATGGCATCCCATCCTGATAAACCAAAAAGAAACCATTTTGTCCCCAAAATCGGTGACGGGTGAATGGAACTCTCCACCAGGAAACCAATTTTCTGTGTCTTCCTCTTGGCCTTTTCTTCTTGTTGTTCCAAGGCAGGATGTGGTCTTCAAACTAGAAACCATAACTCCTTTCTCTCTTGGTGAAGGATTCCTTTGCCTAATTTTGATTTACAGCAGCATGGTCCATTACCATAATTGGTTTTTCTTTTGATTTAGTCTAGCACATGATTGGATTGTCCACATTAAACTCCTGATAAACTATCAGCATAGCATCTCCTTTGATGTGAAGGAGTTTGACTTCTTCATCTTGAGCAATCTTCAATCTGAGCAACAGAGATTTGCATCCAGCTATGTTGAAGGTGTTGTTGACTTGCAAATTGTATGAAGGAAGAATATTTCCTTGAGGAGATATCAACACAGTCCCAAATTCCTCATTGGTGGAAGAATTGTTGTCATCATCAGAAGCTAATCTCTTATCAGATTTCTCTTCATTAGAGATGGAAGATCCTTCCTTGTTTATACTGCACCCTACTAATTCTTTTGATACCTTTTTTGGATCAAATCCTGAATTACCAGCTATAGGAATTTCATCAGCTGAGACATGAGCATCCTCTGTGGTCAATAAGTAATTACCCCTACCTAAAGGCTCAAACAGAATTTGAGCTGTAGGGGCCAATGTTTGGGTGACCACAATTTTTACCTCAGACATGTCTGCACTTGGTTCTCCATCAATGTCCAATTGTTCAAGAGTGGCTTGTAGGGATTCAAACTCAGTCATCTAAATTTTGGATTTCTTGACATGATTAATCATTTCAAATGACTAGAATGGGCTTGGAAGAGAAGATGGGAGTTCATCCTTTTAATTTTTGAGAGGGGGAGGACTAGTTTGTGAAGCTGAAGTAGAAGGTGTAGAGATGTTCGATGTACTTAATTCTTTGGTAATCACCAAGTCCTTTAATTAAAAAGGAAGAGGGGTTCTCTGCTCAGCAATTGAAATTACTGGTTGGGGTTGCTCCTCTATCTTCTCTTTGTCAACCTACTGGGCTGACTGATTCTGGGACTAGGTGAATACTATGTATGATCCTTTGATTGCTTCACCTTCACTTCTAGATTCATCCTGGTAATTCAGGAAACCAATGTGGGAGTCACCAGCTGATTCTTCTAGATCTTCCCTAAAGAGATTAGCACCATTTTCTTACTCTAACTCAGGTTGGAAATAGGAAACATGCTCTGTTTCTAGATATCCAACTACCGAGTTTGTTGGAGGTGCTTCAAAGGTAGGATTCTTCTATGGAGGAAGAATATGATTTTGTTGTCCTTGACTTTTGGCAATGTTGCCTTGATATGGTTGATTAGGTAATGTCCTCCTTGATATATCTTTATATAGAGGAGCAGAAAACATACTTTGTGCCATTTGCCTTTTCAAGGCTAGCAGTTCATTTGCTAACTTTTGTACCATTGGATCAGTGGTGACTGTGGGTGAGTATTCAAAAGATGAAGAGGGTTTAGCTCTATTAGGATCTCTCCTTATCTTTCCTACCAAAATAAGGTCATCTTTTAGCTCAGTAGCCAAGTCTTGAGCAACCTCAAGGTCTATGTGTCTAGCTCATCTCAATAGAAAACTCACTTCATGCAGCTGTGAGTTGATGAAGAAACACATGAGATTTTGAGGTGTCAGTTGGGCGATCATGGGAATCTTGTGCCTCAGCTTGTTGAACTTGGAAATGAAGTCCCTTATAGGTTCATGGGGCTCCTTCTTCATCTGTGTGAGCTGGGCCAACAAGGCATGTGCATCTTCTGTGGGCTTGAATCTTGCTTCAAACTTGGCTTTAAGTGTATCCCAGTCAGTCACTGATCTAGCTTATAGATGGTAAAACCAGTCTATAGCAGCATCTTGTAGTGTGTCCACAAAAAGCCTGACTTCCACGTCTTCAAATTCCACCCCTATCACACCACAGGATATGGTGAAGGCTACATTGTGTTCATCAGGGTGGACTCTTCCATCACCAGAGAATTTTGGAAAATTATTCCTTGAACTGAGTGGTAGCTCATGTAGAGGTGGAGTCAAGTTGAGTGGGCCAAAAGAGTTACCCCAAGGGCCTCAAACTTCCATGATCTAATTATGAACAATAGGGATAACACATCTGAGTGGAGTTGCCAGATTATAAGACAAAAATGGAAAATAAATTGGCCCTACTTCAGCTTAAAGCTTGAGGCTTCAAACTGTGCTTTCTTTCCCAATAGCTCTAATTTTGCAGAGTAGATAATATAATGGAGATGGATGAAAATGGAGATGGATGAAAATGGTAAGGCTATAAATGGATAATGTGTAAGACATGAAATGGAGTTGCCAAAGTCTGTCATGGATAAGGTTATAATGATAATGGGTTATATAGGTGATGTTTCAATCTAAAACTTGAGCTTCCAAATTGCACGATATTATGTATATTCCCTAGCGGAGTCACCAAAAACTATTGGTTGAATATTTTGTCGATCAGCGTATTGATAAACAAAATAGGTCTGATCAGCCAAAGTAGGAAGATTAGTCATCCAAATGTGTAGTTTTACCACATTAGAAAGATACTGATCTCTCCTCTCATCAAGGGGAGGTTCCCTATAGGTATGTTATATATATATATATATATATATAAATAGAAAATAATACTCATGGGTAGGACAAACCATCCATCTCTCTTTCTTCAGAGATGATGCACGTGGATCAAAGGAAAAACTCAGGGGAAATGATAGATAGTACTCCTCTTCTTTTAGAAGTACTATTCAGCAAACCATAAGAATACTCCTGGCAGCAACAACAAAATGTAGCAAAGGAAGTAATAACCAGCAAATCGAGATGCAGCACAAAGTCTTCACCTAGATTGCTCAAGAGTAAGATACGAAGGACAATGAGGGCACAAAGTCACCTTAAGGTCCTTTACATAGAAATGAAAAGAAAACACACTAAAGTCAATTATGGGGGCACAAAGTCTCTCCATAGTTGACTCTTTAGGACACCTTCTTGACTGTTGTCACTAATTCTGCTTGTTGAAATAAAGGAATAGAAGATATATTGAAGAAAAAGACATAAGAACAATTTCCTCAATAACAAATATATTACAGCATAAATTCTAAAAAACCACTAGCTTTCTTATTCCAGTAACAAAATATGATCGGCAATTTGAGCTCAAAGTCTCAGTAATGCCTTACAATTTGGGTAGAGTTTCGTTCTAATTGTCAAAAAAGAGATCTCTATTACAATAGAAGAGATTCCCTTATATAGCCTCTTCAAGAAGGACTCGGGAATAGTAATACATCATTTTTCATTGGAATCTATTAAGAAGACATGTTGGAACTTAGGGGCATTTTACCCATTTGATTTTATCAATGCAGGGAAACAAGTCATGCTTATTGAAAGTTTGTAACTTTCAATGTCGAACTGGTGATCTGATCTTATCTTCATCATTCCTCCTTTTCCAGTTAATTGAATTAGGTCCTAGATTTAGTTTGATGTTTTTTTCCTTCTCCACTTTCTGCTGGCCTTGGCCTTGAAATCTGTGAATGTATTCTGGTCTGTATGTTTAAAGGATCAATGACTAGTTCATTGTTTTGAATTTGACATTTTTGGGTGCGTCATTCCTTAGTCTTCTTTTGTCTTTATACTTGGTATTTTTCTATATTGGACTTGCCCTTTTGGGCCTTGAGGAATGACCCATTTTGAGTCAGAATAGCCTCCCGCAAGGATATCTATCCTTTGGGCAGTCTTTAAATGGCCTTTCAGGCTTCTTCGGGTGACCTTTCGGATATACCCTCAGGCTTTTCTTATGCTTCCTCCCATGGACATTTTCCCTGTGGAAAATTCCCATGGACAAAATTTTGGGGAACCAATTTTAAATGCCTTAAACAAATCTGAAAGAATTACCTTTCGGCTTCCTTGAAAATGACCCTTTTGAAGGGTACTTTTATCGATTAAGTGTCCTCCACAAGGGCACTTGTCCTTCAAGAAGCTTCCTTTTGCATTGAACTGCCCCTTTGAACTTTGGCAATGAACCAAGACATTAAACCAATTAGTTGAACCAGAAATGGTTCAAGCTAATGGTTCAATTTGAATGAACCGAGCCGATGAACTAAGCATTGAACCAAACATTGATCTTGCCTTTGAACCATGTGACGTTAAGCCTTTTCATTGAACCAAGACATTGAACCAACCATTGAACCAAGTTTAGAAACTAATTCTTTTGATTGAACATATCTACAGAAGTTGTGAAGCCCGTTGAACTTGTAGAAATGAACCTGTTTGTAGAGTCCATAGATTTAAGCCTGCAGAGTCCGTAGATTTCTAAAAAGCTTGAAAAATGAGGAATTTGAATGCCCAAGACAAATTTTAGAAAGGGAAGAGATAAGTTTGGTCTGTAGGACCAAAATAATTCAAATGTTGTCCCAAAAATAGCTGATATTTTTGGGGAATAACAATGTGTAATATATAACTCCATTAATCTACTCACTTAGATTTTTCTAGCATAGAGCCAACTATGCCTAGAACTGCCTAGAAGGCCAACTTTGTACATGTATATATTTTTATTCACTTCATTTCATGACTTGAAACTTAGTACATATAAACTATTCAAGAATTTAACAAATACATATGATCAACTCATTCTTAAAATGCCACACATGTGAAATATGACTATATCAAATGCCTACTTAGCTTTTCTTGCCACATGCCTAGGAGCCCAACTTTGTACTTGCATATATTTTATCATTATTATTAACATGACCTAAGATTTATTACATAATATATTATTTCATAGATAAATTCATCCATATATCAATATTATCCTAAAACTTTCATATGTGCAAGATATGATGTCACTAAACTACTTACTCAACTCTATTTGAACATAGAAAACATTGTCAAAATGCTTGGGAGCTCAACTTTACAAACACATATCTTTGGCTATGATTTATTTCATAACTTTATACTTAGATCATATAAAATTGGGACTAATTTTATCACAACCATATGACCAAATCCCCTTGACTCATCCACATGTGGTATTTATGATGTCATCAAACAACCTACTCATATTTTTTGCCATTAGACCCAAAATGTCTAGATGAAAACTATGGACTACAAGAAGAATTCCACTTATGTACAAAATCACTCAATACATCTTTAACATATTATAATACCTCTTACATAATATCAATGCTTTAGACTCATCCCTAATCATTTATAAATAGTCAAACTCTGAAGATTAACCATGCCTACTTCAAGCATACTAGGATAAGCATATTGCACACTTTGTCATTATTGTTTAGACTATCAAGGAACTTCATCCACTCATATAGACACCTCCATGACATCACCATCACATAATTTACAACTCTACAACATTTAGGCTGATTTTTTCCACAATTTTTGGCAACCCACTGGGATTGCATACATGTTTATGCAATAGACTAGTCATCTTAATGTGTCCATTGGGCTTATAGAGTCATAAAAAAATCATCCTCAATTAATAAAAAGGTTTCCAACCTCTCAAATAAATTCTCATAATATCAAGAACAACAATAAATAAAATAAAAATGTGCTGAAATCACTTAGGGAAGGGAAACACATAATAGAAGAGGATGTGCATAAAGCACTTAAAGGAAAACAACATCTAATCTAATATATATAAAGGCTAAAAAATGCTTCTAATAACAAGGTTTTATATGAATCCCATTGATTAATATGGGTAATAACTCTCCATATATCATGGAAAGTTTAAGTTAATTGTGTTGTTTGCATCCATGAATCAAGTATATTCCACTTCACAAACTTTCAAACTTTGTACGGTTGCCTGGTTTTCCCTTGTTAGCATCCCACTTTAAGACTAGATCACCTTCTTTGAAAACTCTTTCCATGGATATCTTTTCAAATTACCTTTTGAATTGAACTTGATGTTATTTGATCATCTTTATTTCAAGGTCTCTTATTTCTTCAATCTCCATGAGTTCTACCATTCTCACACCCATGGGCTCACTCTCCATCAACTTAAGTTGATGAGCTAGCTCCAAAGTTGGTAGTTGAATAGAGATGAGGAGCTTGGTCTCTCTTCCATACACAAGGATAAATGGTGATTTTCCAATGGCTCTCTTGGGATTCACTCTATCATCCCATAAGGTTGTTCTTAGCTTGGTATGCCATACTCTCTAGTTCTCCTCCATGGTCCCCTTGATTATCCTAATTAAGTTCTTGTTTTTTGATTCAACAAGCCCATTACCATGGGGGCAATATTTTGATGATGTGATAAGGTATATACCTATTTTAATATTCTATTCACTTGTTTTCATGCCAATAATTCCAAGTCATTATCTAAGATGATAGTGGCTAGTACCCCAAACCTTGTCATAATACTATCATGGAAATCCAACACTATTGTCTTATTAGCCTCTATTATATCAATATCCTCCACCCACATGGTGACGTAGTCAATGTAAATGAGTACCCACTTGTTCCCTCCAATATAATGTGGTTTTATCATACCTATGAAGTCAAGTCCCCATTTCATGAAGGGCTGCTCTACCTAAATGGGGTTAAGAGGATAGGTTGCTAGTCTTTGTTTACCACTAAAAAGAGCACACTTTGGGCACTTACTAACCCATGTGTAGGTATATTTTAAAATATTATGCCAATAGTAACCAGCCCTCATCACTTTTTTTGTTGTTTTCCTTAAAGCAAAGTGACCTCCTATAGTTAGATCATGGAACTGCTCCAAGAGTCTATTTACCTGATCAACCCTTATATACCTGAGCAACACTCCATTGAGGTCTTTCATAAATAATACCCCATCAACTCAAGCATAAGGTATGTATTAAATTCTAAAGTATCTTATTTTAGTCCTATCCATACCTTAAGTACACTCACCTATCATTAAGAATCTAATCATATCTTTCATCTAATTAGTGGAGGGTAGAGGTGTAGCTACTTGCAATCCATTTAACATCACTAGAGAAGCTTCTTTTTCCTCCTATAGGTTAGCAACCAATTTCTCACACAAACCTTTACCTCTCACTAACTTAGTAACCTTGATCTCAATGTCATACTCCATGACTCTAGTGATCCAACTATCCCTCTTCTCATTTAGATATCTACTCAAAAGGAAATCTCTAATGCCTTTATGGGAGACCATGAGATGAATCTTATTATTTGACACAATAGGATTGAATTTTTTTAATTATCTCATAATATCTAGCAATTTTTTTTCAACAAAAGTATACCTTAGTTCATAACCTTCAAGTCCTTGATTGAATAAATTTATTGGCTACTCAAGACCTTCCTAATTTTATTGCATGAGCATAGTTGATATGTTATCCACATTAGTAAAGGCATATAGGTAGAAATATCTTGAAAAAATAGGATTCAAGAGAGTTGGTACTTGTGCAATGGCTAACTTGATAGCCTCAAAACCTACCTTGCCTTCTTTTGACCAAGAGAAGACATGATTCTTATTTAAAATTATTTTTATAGTCTTGACAAATGTGAAAAATCAAGTATGAATCTTCTCACAAAATTTATCTTCTTGAAGAATCATTAAATTCCTTTCTTGTGTTGAGGCAAAGACAAGGCCAAGATGGCACTTATCCTCTTAGGGTCAATGGCTAGTCCTATTTTAGATAAAATATCCCCTGATAGTTTGCCTTCAAAAATATGAAACACACACTTTTTATGATTTAAGGAGATCCAATACTCCCTACACCTCTCAAAGATGAGTCTCAAGTGGTTTAAGTGGCCACTTACCTTCTTGTAGAAAACTATGATATCATCCAAGTACACAAGCACCATCTGATTATGAGAACCCTAAAAATCCATGTCTATGGATATTTATAATATACCACTAGCATTATAAATACCAAAATTAATATTCTTGTAAGCATAATTCCCCCACTTAGTGGTGAAGGTTGTCTTATACTAGTCTTCCCCATTGACTAGCACATGGTTTTACCCTGAATACCCATCCAAGAGAGAAACATTCTGAACCAACCACCATTTGGAGGTGTTGGGTGAATATTTTGTCATCAACTAACTGATGGCAAAATGGGGATATCAGCCACAGCATAAGGGAGATTTACACCACAAAGAGTGCGGCTTTACCAGATCTAGACGAGGTAAATCTCTCCTCTCATCAGGGGGAGGTTCCCTATCAATATTTACGTGCTATAAGCATATATATAATTAAGCAAAAAATAACACATGGGGGGGGGTAGAACAGCATCTACTTCTCTTTTTTCAGAAGTAATGTATAAAGAACAAAAGAGGAAAATCCCTGGTCTAAAGCTAACAACACTCCTCTTCTTTCAGGAATGGTATCAAATGAAGAGCAAGAGATTATCTGAAGTAACAAAGTTCACAAGAACGCTCACGCAAGCACAAAGTCTTCCGTAGCTTCTCCACAGATCTGGAACGAGTACAACCGTAGAGTAAAGTGAAGCACAAAGTCTTCACCTGAAACTACAAAAGATAAAATAATCTCAAAGGTAAAAGCAGCACAAAGTCTATCTTCTACCCTCAAGAAGTGCCCTCAGATAATAATAACACACCCACTTTGCTTATTAAATCAAATGAATAAGATATTACTTAGGAAAGAGACATAAGAACTACTTCCCAAACAACACAGATAATCTCAACACAAAGTTTAAAATAACCTGCTCCTCATTCATTCAACAGAATATGATTTACAAGTTTGAGCACAAAGTCTCAAAAGTTGCTTCAATTTCAGTAGAGTATTTGCTATTGAATTTTCCAAGAAGATTTACAAATGAGGTCTCCACTATATATAGGGAGAAAATCCTCAAAAATAGAAAATAATAAAATATAAAATATCTTGGTCAAAGATGACTCATCTTTGACTTTTAAATATTTTCCAAAATATTTTATTTGTAATTACAAATTACAAAATTGCATGCATTCTGCACAAAACAGAGATGCATAAAGATGGAAGGAGAGAAAAAGAGAGAGAGAGTGTCAACTCTTGCTGCCGGACTTCTTCAAATGAGCGTCGTACATGGTGATCGATGCCTGAATTCCTACACTGTCTGGCACAACTGTGTTTTGAGAGACGACCCTTGATTTGATTAGTGCATCTTTCAATGCTGTGATGGCCTTAGAGTGGTCAGTTAACCTGGATTTTAAATTTTCCAAAGTTAACTGAGCATCTAGAATGCTGTCCACCGAGGACATTGAGAAGAATGTTTCTTCAAAATCTTTTCAGATTATACCTTTGAAATTCTGAATCATTTCCTCTGGATTCTGAAGATCAATGACTTCTTGATCTCGACATAGGAGTCCTTACTGGAAATGGCATCAACAGACATCAGAGTGCTCTTCTCGAGATTTTTCATTTCTTTCCCTCTGTCGGGATCTTTCTCCAAACTATCCATCTCTATTTTTAGTCTTCTTCATGGTCTTGGACTGCTTCAGGGAAACTTCAGTGACCTGGAAGAACTTCTGTTGAAAAGACGTCGATGAAAAGAGACACTTCACAGAAACTGCAGCAGGAACCATGATTGTGCAATCAGAGGAAGAAGGGAGTGATCAGGGAGATCTGCACGTTTGTTGGTCACGATCAAGAAAATGCATTGGAAAGGGATGAGATGCGAGCAGGCTGAAAAGCGGAAGAAGAAGGGGAGCGGGCGCGGAAAGAATGAAGGTTCCTCAAAGTGGAGAAATGCGAGTGCCAGATGCAAGGGCGGCAAAAATTGCCGCCCCTGCACAGGCGAGAGAACGGAGACGGCGAACACGGCCGATGCCAGTAGATAGAACCGCCAACGTTGGCAAATCCACTGACAATGGTAGAAGAAAACCATCGACATCGGCAAACAGACTGACGACGGCAGACATATCGGCTGACGTCAGCAGAAATTGGTTTAAACAGCCCGCGACAGTCGGCGGGGAATTTACCGCCCACTGCATAGGCGGTGAAAACGGGATGTAGTACACTGGTAAGGGCAGAAAAAATTGCCACCTTTGCAGGAAAAAGTGCAGGGGCAGCAAAAAATGCCGCCCTTGCACAAAAAACGAAGAAAAATGCAAGGGCAGCAAAAATTGCCGCCCTTACACAGGGGAAAAGGGAGGAAAGACTAACTCCAGAAGGAGTCCAGGAGAGGAAAAATTGGCAGGGACGAGATGGTAACCACCTCTCATTCCAAGGCCAAGATGAGAGAGAATTCAAAAACCATTTTGAAGAATGAACGGAGGGGGACGAAAAGATGAAACGAACAAGTTTCGCAGGGGAGTTTCAAAAAATAAGCACAGCTGATTTTGGGAACAACAGCTGGCTCTTATTGGGGAACTGCCTTCTATTGCAAAAAGTAATTGAAGGGAGTAGAATTCAGAATCTCCAGTGCCTTAGAAGCGTGCCATTGGGCCACGGAGTCAAGCTACTCAAAAAGAAATGCTCCAAAAAATGAAAACAGAAACGAAATAAAACAAAGCTAAAGACTATACAAATATACAGGTGAATTTATTTGGTACTTCAAGAAACGAAGCACCTCAGATGCTGCCCCTTTAGAGGCAGTGGCGATGACGCCCTGTCTTGATAAACTAGCAAGAGGCCATTTTCACCCCAGAATTGACGATGTGTAAATGGAAACCTCCACCAGAAAACTAACTTCCTATGCCATCTCTTTAGTTTTCTCCTCTTGCCCCACAGCAAGATTTGTCTTTTGACTCGAAAACCATGAATCTTTGTTTTCTTGGTGAAGAGTTCTTTTTCCTGATCATGACGGGCAGCAGAATGGTCAGATACTATAATTGGTTGCTTTTCTGGTTCTATCCAGCACTTGATTTGATTGTCTTCACTTGACACCCGCCACTGATTGGCACTATCAGGTCCACTTGTCATTATCTCAGTTGAACCAATTTTCTGGTTGGCATTTTCAAGTGTTTTAACAGGTTCTTCATGAACGTTTTCCGTGGTCAGAAGATAATTACCCCTGCCAAAGGACTCAAATAAAATTTGAGCCGCAGGAGATGACATTTGGGTGACCACGTACTTTGCCTCTTTCTCAGGGAACAACCTTTGCATCACGCCTTTCATAGGGATCCTGGCATGGGATAAGTCCATGCTTAATTCTCCTCCGACATCTTTGCAAAAGTTTCGTCCAAGCAAAATACCATATGAGGCTGGGACGTCAGCTACCAGCACTATCATCTTAATCCACTTGTTAGGGAATGCTGCAAATGCAAATTGGGCATCTTTGATTTGCCCCAACAGTGATACTGGTTTGTTCTTCATGGAGAAACATCTCCCAAAAGTTTTAGTCAATGTGAGACCAAGAGATTCTACCACTTTAGCAGGCATAACATTGTCAGATGCACCAGAATCGATGATGCAGTTGCTCAGCTTGCGACCGTTTATTAACAGAGAAACATAGAAAGGTTCTATTTTCTCAGGTGCAACTGGAGGAGTCATGACAAGATGGTTCTGGGTGGATATATCTTTTGGGGGATCATGAGTTACCCTCAAAATTTCTTGTCTTGCAGGGACGGCTGTACCTTTCACACATTTCACCAATCTGTCCAACTGTTCAGGATGGGCTTGTAGAAATTCAAGTTCAGACATTTGAATTTTAGTCTTTTTGACATGCTCAATTATATCAAATGTCGGTATTAGACTAGGCACAGAGGATGGGAGTTCACTCTTTTGATTTTTGGGATGGGAAGAGCTGATTTGCGAAGTTGAAGTAAAGGGGGCAGAGGTGTTTGGGGTACGTACCTTTTCAATAGTCAATGGGTCCTTTAGCTGGAAGGGCAGAGTGGTTCCCCACTTAGCAATTGAAACTGCTAGCCGAGGTCGCTCCTCTATCTTCTCTTTATCAGCTTGTTGGGATGACTGTTTCTGGGACGGAGTGAATACGGCATATGATCTTTCAGTTGCATTCCCCTCACTCCTGGGTTCATCTTGATAATTTAGGTAGCTAATGACGGAGTCACCAGCTAATTGTTCTTCTTGCTCTCCAAAGAGATTAGCATCATATTGTTGGTCCGACTCAGGTTGGAAAGGGGGAGTGCGTTCTGTTTCTAGATATCCAACTGCTGAGTTGGTTGGAGGGGCTTCAAGGGCGAGGTTCCTCTGTGGGGGAGGAAGACGATTTGGCTGCCCTTGATTCCTAGCAGCATTACCTTGGTACGCTTGATTTTGAAATGTCCTCCTTGGCATATCCTGATTAGGAGAAGTAGACATAACTTGGGCCATCTGTCTTCTAAGAGCTAGCATTTCATCCGCTAACTTTTGTAGCATAGGATCTGTAGTAACTGTAGAAGAACTTTCAGCAGATGAAGAGAATCTATTTTTACTTGGGTCTTTTCTGATCTTACCTGCCAGGATAAGATCATCCTCAATCTCAGTAGCCAAACTTTGAGCCAACGCTAAATCCATAGGGCCAGCTCGCCTCAATAGAAAACTTACTTCAGGGAGCTGCGAGTTGATGAAAAAGCATTTGAGATTTTCTGGTGTAGGCTGAGCCACAGTCGGAATCCGGTTCTTTAATTTGTTGAAATTGGCTATGAAATCCCTCATGGGTTCTTGGGATTCTTTTTTCATCTGTGTTAGCTGAGCTAACAAAGCATGTGCATCTTCAGCGAGTTTAAACCAAGCTTCAAATATAGACTTTAGGGTATTCCAGTCAGTTACTGACCCGACTTGCAAGTGATAGAACCAATCCACAGCAGCACCTTGTAAAGTCTCCACAAAAAGTCTCACTGCCACATCTTCAAATTCAACCCCTATTACGCCACATGCTATGGAGAAAGCGGCAATATGCTCATCGGGATGAACCTTTCCATCCCCAAAGAACTTAGGAAAATTTTTCCTAGAACTACGAGGTAGTTCATGCAGAGGTGGGGTTAAATTAAGAGGACCAAAGGAATTGCCCCACGGGCCTTGGGCCATTATGATAAGAGGATGAAAAGGTGGGATAACAAACCTTGGTGGAGTGTTTATAGGTAGGCAGCGATTAACAGCGAGAAAAGGAGTTCTACCTTGTGTTGCTGACCCGACAAGGCTAGAAGGAACACTCCTAGATCGTCGAAGAGAAGCTGATGGGGGAAACAGATTAAAATTACTCTGTTGTGCCAACTCAAAGACAAGGTCAACAACACCCTTATATCTCTGACCTCTGGTGTAACGTGGGCTTGCCAGATTTTTAAAACAAAAATGGGACCGAAACTACTTCAAGTTGAAGCTTGAGGCTCCAAGAAATGCGTTCTTCCCAGCAGCTCTGGTTTTGCAGACCAGATAATATAATGGAGGTAGCTGGTAAGGCTAAAATGATAATGGGTAAGACATGAAACGGAGTCGCCAGATTACGTAATGGGTAAGGGTAGGGACTGCTTCAACCTAAAACTTGAGGTTTCAGACTGCACATTCGAGTCCCCAGCGGAGTCGCCAAAAACTATTGGGTGAATATTTTGTCATCAACTAAATGATGGCAAAATGGGGATATCAGCCACAGCATAAGAGAGATTTACACCACGAAGAGTGCAGCTTTACCAGATCTAGATGAGGTAAATCTCTCCTCTCATCAAGGGGAGGTTCCCTATCAATATTTACGTGCTATAAGCATATATATAATTAAGCAAAAAATAACACATGGGGGGGGGTAGAACAGCATCTACTTCTCTTTTTTCAGAAGTAATGTATAAAGAACAAAAGAGGAAAATCCCTGGTCTAAAGATAACAACACTCCTCTTCTTTCAGGAATGGTATCAAACAAAGAGCAAGAGATTATCTGAAGTAACAAAGTTCACAAGAACGCTCACGCAAGCACAAAGTCTTCCGTAGCTTCTCCACAGATCTGGAACGAGTACAACCGTAGAGTAAAGTGAAGCACAAAGTCTTCACCTAAAACTACAAAAGATAAAAGAATCTCAAAGGTAAAAGCAGCACAAAGTCTATCTTCTACCCTCAAGAAGTGCCCTCAAATAATAATAACACACCCACTTTGCTTATTAAATCAAATGAATAAGATATTACTTAGGAAAGAGACATAAGAACTACTTCCCAAACAACACAGATAATCTCAACACAAAGTTTAAAATAACCTGCTCCTCATTCATTCAACGGAATATGATTTACAAGTTTGAGCACAAAGTCTCAAAAGTTGCTTCAATTTCAGCAGAGTATTTGCTATTGAATTTTCCAAGAAGATTTACAAATGAGGTCTCCACTATATATAGGGAGAAAATCCTCAAAAATAGAAAATAATAAAATATAAAATATCTTGGTCAAAGATGACTCATCTTTGACTTTTAGATATTTTCCAAAATATTTTATTCGTAATTACAAATTACAAAATTGCATGCATTTTGCACAAAACAGAGATGCATAAGGATGGAAGGAGAGAAAAAGAGAGAGAGAGTGTGTCAACTCTTGCTGCCAGACTTCTTCAAATGAGCGTCGTACATGGTGATCGATGCCTGAATTCCTACGCTGTCTGGCGCAACTGCATTTTGAGAGATGACCCTTGATCTGATTAGTGCATCTTTCAATGCTGTGATGGCCTTAGAGTGGTCAGTTAACCTGGATTTTAAATTTTCCAAAGTTAACTGAGCATCTAGAATGTTGTCCACCGAGGACATTGAGAAGAATGTTTCTTCAAAATCTTTTCGAATTATCCCTTTGAAATTCTGAATCATTTCCTCTGGATTCTGAAGATCAATGACTTCTTGATCTCGACATAGGAGTCCTTACTGGAAATGGCATCAACAAACATCAGAGTGCTCTTCTCGAGATTTTTCATTTCTTTCCCTCTGTCGGGATCTTTCTCCAAACTATCCATCTCTATTTTTAGTCTTCTTCATGGTCTTGGACTGCTTCAGGGAAACTTCAGTGACCTGGAAGAAATTCTGTTGAAAAGACGTCGATGAAAAGAGACACTTCATAGAAACTGTAGCAGGAACCATGATTGTGCAATCAGAGGAAGAAGGGAGTGATCAGGGAGATCTGCACGTTTGTTGGTCACGATCAAGAAAATGCGTTGGAAAGGGATGAGACGCGAGCAGGCCGAAAAGTGGAAGAAGAAGGGGAGTGGGTGCGGAAAGAATGAAGGTTCCTCAAAGTGGAGAAATGTGAGTGCCAGATGCAAGGGCGGCAAAAATTGCCGCCTCTGCATCGTTCAGATGTAAGGGCGGCAAAAATTGCCGCCCCTGCACAGGCGAGAGAACGGAGACGGTGAACACGGCCAACACCGGTAGACAGAACCGCCGACATCGGCAAATCCGCTGATGATGGCAGAAGAAAACCCCCGACATCGGCAAACAGACCGATGATGGCAGACATATCGGCCGACGTCAGCAGAAATTGGTTTAAACAGCCCGCGACAGTCGGCGGGGAATTTACCGCCCACTACATAGGCGGCGAAAATGGGATGTAGTACACTGGTAAGGGCGGCAAAAATTGCCGCCTTTGCAGGAAAAAGTGCAGGGGCGGCAAAAAATTCCGCCCTTGCACAAAAAATGAAGAAAAATGCAGGGGCGGCAAAAATTGCCGCCCATGCACAGGGGAAAAGGGAGGAAAGACTAACTCCAGAAGGAGTCCAGGAGAGGAAAAATTGGCAGGGACGAGATGGTAACCACCTCTCATTCTGAGGCCAAGATGAGAGCAAATTTGAAAACCATTTTGAAGAACGAATGGAGGGGGACGAAAAGATGAAACGGACAAGTTTCGCAGGGGAGTTTCAAAAAATAAGCACAGCTGATTTTGGGAACAACAGGAGGAACTAATCCATGGATGGTAAATGATAGTGATCCTTCAAGTATACCTTATTCAAATCTCTAAATTCAACACACAATTAAATCTCACCACTTTTTCTCCTTATAATTACCAAGTTGGCCACCCATAAAGAGTGTTTAATTATAAATATAATGATTGACTCAATAAGCTTGGTTAGTTTTCTTCTCATGAGTGCCTATATCTTAGGATTGATAGGCCTCTACATCTTCCTTAGAGGCTTCACATATACCTCAGAGTGTTCACATTTTCTTCTAATTTAATGGTGTGTTGAGCAAGCTAAGGGTCAAAACCCCTAAGATCAATGTACTCCCAAGAAAATGCATCTACAAAATCCCTACAAATTACAATTAATTCAACTTTCTCAACCTCAATATTGACCTTCCCAAGCTTGAGAAGTTTGTCTTGGAATATGAGAACTCCCTAATGGTTCTCTTCCCTAGTGGACATAAGTACCTTGTCTTTCCTCATGAAATATCCTTCGTGGAAGATGCTCTCAAGGGTGACCAACCCTTTAGGGAATTTTTTTGATTTAAATTAGAGAATTTAATCTCCATATTGATTTTGTAACTTGTTCTAATTTGAAGATGAAAACTTAGCCTCTTATTGTAAGAAGTAGACAATATGCTTATAATATTCAAAAACCTACCAATTAGATTCATTGTCAAGAATGGATGGTCTTACAACCACCTTAACATATGACTAATTTTTTTATTTACTCAACTCAGATGGTATATCAAACTAGGCCCCCACTAATGCTAATATTTTTGCATGTTTGTTTCTCTTTATAAGCACACTTTGTATGTTGAAGGCTTCAAAATATTCCAATAGATCACATACCCTATGCTTTTAATATTTCATCAAGGGTTTCTTGGATGTATTTTGGATTCTTACCTAATTGACATTGAGTTCATTGTCTCCATATACCTATAATTTCTTGTTTTTCCTCTTTATATCCCATTGGAAACCATGAATAAGGCCTTCATATTTATTTTCATTTCAATAATATCTAAACTAAAACCTATAAGCTCAGTAGTACTTGTCATTAGAGGGAGAGTGCATCATAACACCTACCCTTACACCATGTTTGCTCTTTGATCCATCAAAGAACATTTTCCAAATTCTATTATCTCCTCTTATGGCCTAGTAAGGGATGGTATAAAATCATTCTCTTTATAAAAGTAGTAGACTCCCATATCCATTTCTTCAATGCCTCCCAAAGGGTCAAGTTATTGATTTTCATTACATAAGTAATCCTATAACATGTCGGGTATCACCTCAACATGAGTGTTTAGCTCTCGACTAGTAGGGTGGTCTTGATCATCTAGACATATGCATTTGATATTTAGGTTTCTTAGTTTGTAAGGTTGAATGTGAAATATTTAAAAAATTTCAGCCTTAATGGACACCTTGGTTATATACCTTGTCCTAAATTCCATATAGGACCAATCTTTGCTAGGTAAACCCCAATCTTGTCATAAATGGCATACAGTAAAATGGAGTGGTACCTCTATAATAAACACATCTTGGAACACCAAAACATTAGGACAAGCATGGAGGTTTAAATTTATGCCTTTGATAATACCAAATTTTTTAGAAGAATATCCATCAAGTTGTAATACCCCTTTAGAGAGGGGTTAATATTTTAAACCAAGTTGATTTGGTGTTGATTTAGGCATCACTGAAGTGTTTGCCCCACTGTCCACCATGTAGTTGTGTAATAAATAATTACCAATGATAAAATAAATTTATAAGGGAGGAGGTTTGATTACCTTGTTTTACTACCCTTCATTGGTTTTTATTGCATTAATTAGGACCACATTTTCCTTGGTGGCTTCTTTAAGACATTGATTTTTGGCAAGCCGTCTTGAAGAAGATCCACTTAACCAAGTATAAAAATAATTTTCCACATAGGTACACTCACATTTGACTTCTTAATTTGCATAAAATGTTTATGTGTGCACCACAAAACATTTCTTGTGCTTTGGGATCCATAACAATGCTTTGTATTTATGAGCTTTGAGGTATAAAAGTACCTCCTTGGTTCTAATTTTTTTGAATTATTTGAGCTTTTAGATCTACATTAGGTTCATTTATATTTGAAAATAATGGAATATGAGTATAAAACCCCTTAATTTCTTATTTTCTACCCTCTATGTTCCTTCTCTTGGACCTTGTGTCGGCTACGACATGAATTTTTGCTTGTCTAGTACTAGCTTGTTGATTAAAATCATAACACTACTCCAGTTGGTAGTTCACCAATGTAGCATCTAACTAATTTTATTCCTCATTATCCCCTTATCATTTTTGAGGATATTTTGGTTTATTAATCATAGTCACTTTTTCATTTTGTTCCATTAAATATTGGTTAAACCCATAAATATCACCCTATTACCATTTCTCATTGAAACTTTGGTTGAACTTAGCATTTGGTGTGATACCCTGATTGTAAGATTGATTCCAAGGTAGAGAACACTCACCTTCTTGTCCAAGGTTTTTTTGAATAAGTTCCAAAGTGTTGGAAGAAAAATTATTGAGAGTGGGGGTGAATTAGTTATCAAAAACTTTATTATCAATTTCTCTTAAGCAATCATGAACCATATAATCAAACATATAGATCTAGCAAGCATAAGCACCTATCCACATAAGCATGAAACACATGACACATCACATATGTTTGAAACCATAAATGTGAATAAAATACACTAATATATTTATATTTACTACATTCCTATAATAAAAACACCAAATTTAGTGAAGCACCAGCTTCACATGGAGCACCAACCCCAACAAGCTAAGTACCAACTCAGCTAGGCATTAATAAGTACCAACTTTCAAGGAGGCACCAACCCCCTAGATAAATCATAACCAAGTAATCCACCTGATTTATTTTATTAAATTCATAACACCTTGTTTTTAAACCAACTAATTATGACCACCTCTTCAACTCTTCACCCTCCTATTCCTCTCAAACTGCCTTTTAGACTTCTTCGCTCAACTATCCCTCTTCTTGACTTGATAAGGTCATATGACCTTAATTTTCATACACAACCTATATAAAATATTCATAATATTTTATATTTTATCTTTATATGGTATAAATTACCTCCTTATACTTACCAATACACTATTTCATTTGTTTTCTCTCTACTCTCTCTTACACACTCATTAGGCCTAAAATTGCCTTGTATTTATACAAGCCTTTTATTCATATCCCTCTTGGTCAGAAATAAATACTTTCACACTTGGGTGAAAATTTAAATAGGTCTTATAAAATGTTTCATACATTAATCAATCATTACAATAGTTCATCCACAACTTGAAAGACCAAAACCTCTTTTAGGCCTTACGGAGACCTAATTCAATTAGGTTTTCATTAGCACACGTTACCCTTTGATCTCCCTAGAAAAATTTCATACTCCACACAAGATATTAAAAATTCATATTCCACTAATATATACCCCTAATAATATTATCTTATTTCCATGACACATTTTAGCTCCAACCACCCCTTGACGCACACTATTAGTATTGTTCACAATTAGTCTTGTGAACCTACAAAAAGTCTATCTTGAACTACTGAATTTTAATCACAAATTAGATAAAAAACCATGGAAATAAATAATATTTAAATAATATAATTTACTTAAAAATATCACCATATGTTTTATACTTCACAACTTAAGGTAAAATGGCTTGAACTCATCTCTGCAAATAACCAACTCAAAACTGCCAAAACCTAATCATGAATAATTTGATATTTAACACCTAAAAAAAATTTATCATGAATAATGATCCTTTAAAACTATCCTTTTACATATATATACCATACTCAAATAAAAAATTCACAATATATAATGTCAAATATTGGTCTTTAGACCAATATTTTGACCTCAGTACACACAATCAAACCAGAACCAAACAAGCCATTTTGGCTTCAACATTTCAACCACTTTTGCTGACTTTAAAGACTTATAAAATAATTATCACTACTTTCAAGTCAAAAAAAAACACTATTTTCATTATATGTTTCAACTTAGGGCATATAACCTCAAACCCATCACTGCAACTTGCTTACTCAAAACTACCAGTATACCTCAAAGCACAGTCATGGTGATAATGACCTTTAACACCTATATGACCACTTACAGAGACTTCTTACGTAATTATATTATCTTATTACATATCTATACCATAATAAATTAGATTCATCAAATTTTCTATTGGAAACATTGGTCTTGCAGATCAACCTCATAACCTTATTGTACATATAGACCTTACTGAACCAGACAAGTCAACTTGTGAGCAAATTTTTCACTATAACCACTTTTCTCCAAAAATTATACCAAACATGATAATGTCTTAAAATTCCTAAAAAAACCTCCATGTACTTGGCTCCATCACTATTCCATGTTAACATATCCCTAATCATATTCTCATTGTTATATGTGTTTCTCACAATTTCCACCATCATGTCTGTTAGTGACTCGCTAACTTAGATGACTAGTTTAGCATATCTAAGGGATATAACCTATCTATAAAAAAAAATTTAAATAAAATAAAAGTATCATCCTTATCTATCTAATTATTTACACATTTTGACTTGGTCAACTCTGACTAATACAATAAATCTCTAAGAAACTAGCACTTTCATGTAGGGTCTACTCACACACCTAACAACTCAATCACATATGGAGGTGCCTGGGAGAGTTTAATACAATATCCAATAGTTTTTTTAGTCATTTTAGACCATTTTTTCTATTTTTTAATAATATATTTCACATTGGGTCATTGTTACCATTTCAGAGAGGGTTAACACTATTTATGGTGTTAATGATTATTCATAAAAGATTTCCCCTTAAATCCAAAACCAATGCTTGTAGTTATTACCTAGGATCCTAACCCATATCTCATTAACATCTCAAGTTCCCATTTATAGGTTACACATTCGAATGAATATCTAAAATTCCAATTTCAGGTTTGCATGCCTTCATTATATGTACTAGAGAGACCTCGAAACCACTTTTTACACTTTTTATTGTAAACTATGACCTAAATTTTTATTACCATGTTTGAAAAAACATATAATACCTCTAAAAACACTCACTTTTTCATAATTTCCTTTGAAATATAACCTTATACCTAATTAGTCTTACATTCTCTCTACACCATAGTCTTCATACCTTACTAGGTCTTAAATTATTCTTCATGACTTATTTAATGATATCAACCCCTAAATTTAATGATAAATACATAATTATCATTCCATACAACTTATATAATTCTTAAACATATCCAAATATCCTTCATATGTCTTGACAATAGCTCATGATGCCTCATTAGGTCAGTTAGGATCTAGAGGTGGTCTAGGTGCATACTAAGTCTAAAGGTGCTACCCCTATAGGCTTACCATAAGACTCTCATAAGTGATGTAATACCTTAAATACATGTTCAATCAACCCCATACAAACTATTATGCCTCTATAAATCCATTTCACCAAGCCACCATGCTCAAACCTTCTCACTAGGACTTTACATGCCATGACTAGGCTTCTTAAACACTTGAAACTTGAAAATTGACCTTGAAACATTCCTTGATGATTATACACCTTTATCACATGCCTTAAATTTTCCTTTAATTATATCATACCTATGTACATACCTCTTCATGATCACCATGTGAATGCTCATGATATGACTATGTTTGTTGTGACGAGGCTTTTCAAAACACCTTTTACTCAACGACTAGTAATCAAACATACTTACCTCAATGATTATATCAAACAATAAAATTCATCAGATATAAATCACACACCACTATAAAAACCTTAAAAACAACCAATAGAATAATCATAAGATTTCCTTCAAATTCCCTCTCAATAGAAGAGACATTAGGTTTCCTTCAAATTCTCTCTTATCACATGGTTTCCTTATCACATCAAAAACACAAGATCATACCTCAAAGAAAACTCACCATACATCATCACCAAATGCACCTTGACATCAATGACATCACCATTAACATCAATAACACTTCTCAATAAACTCACCCTTTTTCAATGATGGCAAAACACTATTAAATCTGATCACTCTCATCTTTCCCAAACTGGTCAAACTCCCTTCATAACCTTTATCCCCCTTTGACATTAATGATAAAGGGTATTCTAAAAAATTCCATCTAGAATCATACCTTATTGAAAAAAAATATCAATATACATAATATGAATCATTATTTGAACATGATCCCCCTTACTTCATGCATACCACCTTCAAATGAACTCAAATCTCAAGACCACTCACCTTGTCCTTGAAATGACTAATATGACATAAATATTTAATCACACATTAGACCACCACGTTCTTGTCATCAAATGGATTTGGATATTATCAATAACCTAAATATATCCCCCTCAATTCAAGTACCCATCATGCTTCTGCTAACATAATAGTGTCTCCATGAAGCTTAATGGAGTCACTCCTTTCATAGGGCTCTAAAACAACACAAACTCAGGAGATTTCTAGATCTCCATGCTCTCACAAGACTAAACATATTTTATGATTCTTTTAGGTTTGATTTTCACCTTAGGATTGACATTTTCATCATCCATGTGATCAATAATCTAAGATGATAATGAACATTCCTAAATTGATTTCTCATCTAAAGTATGTTCTACTATAGCAAACAGTCCACTTGAGCTTGTGGACTGATCATGACTCACCTTTACTATATTTTTTTTCCATACATTCATTTGCCTTCTCTCTTGCACTCTAAGAGCTTTAAACCTCTTATTTTGAATTGATGGCCTTCTACCTCTATTAGTACATAATTTTGCAATGTGTCCCATATTATGATAGCTATAGAAAGCAACCTCATGCATACCTCTTGATTGATAATTCCTCTCATAATCATACGCATATTCCTTTTTAGAGAGTCTTCAACACTCTCTTACTCTATGACCAAACTTATTACATGTATAACAGTAACTATTGAATGAATTAACATACCTTATAGCATTAGGCTATCTGATTGGTCTTTTCATGTTGACCTTCTTGTCTTCCTTAGCTTTCTCCTTGACTTGAGCTACCTCTTTTTGGTCCTTTTTGAAACCAAGACCTATTTTATCACTTGCATACTTATAACTATTCAAAATTTTATCTAGAGCATCATTACTCTTTTAAAACTTCACAAAGGTCTTCAACTTTATAAATTATTGATCCAACTTAGCTTTCAAGGATTCCATTTTAGTTTCATAACTGGTGCATTCTTCCTCTTTAGCCTTTAGGCTTGTAATGACTATCTCCATCTATGCTTCAATTCGATTGATGATATCATCATATTCATTAGATATTTTACTCAATATCTCTTCAAACAAACTAATATGATATTCATAATCCTTAACTAATGATCTTAGTTTATGATTCTTCTTTTTTTGGAACTTTAACTCCTTTAGAGTAGTCACTAATTATGCTTCAAGGTACATTTTAGCCTCTTCTTCATCTAATTCTTCATCAACCATAAGGCCTTTCCCATTTGACCACATTATCTCTTTATATGGCCATGAATAATGTTTCATTATTGTCATGTTCAGGTTCATTACTACCATCATCACTATTAGACGTACTTGTGTCACTTACATCATATGAATTATTGTCTTATTTAGTGTGGAAACTTATCATGCTCTTGAATGACCCTTTCTTACCTTCATACTTCCTAAAATATTTCTTGTTCTTATCAGACTTATAGACCTTCCTATCATCTCCATGATGTTCATCATGTTTAGTTTTATCCTTTTTAGGACACTTGGATGCAAAGTGATAAATCTTACCACAATTAAAATATTTGAAAGGAAACTTACCCTTGTACTTACCAAATCCAAACCTAAATTTCCTTAAAAACATGGCTATTAGTTGATCATCATCAAAATCTAATAATTCCTCATCCTTGACCTTCTTGTATTTTTACTTCTTCTCAGATTTGAATGTTACTTCCTTCTTGAGAGGCCTTCCTTCATTTATTCTCATCTCATTAGTAGTCAAGATGCCATGAAGCCCATCCATTTCTAGTTTGTCCAAATATTTCATCTTTTATAATTCAAACACCTTAGAATCAAACTTAGGAGTCGGTGATCTTAATACCTTTTGAACAATTATAGACTCTTTCACTTTTTCTCCCAACCTCTAATGACATTGACAACTTTATCAAGCTTCAATAGGTAGGATGTAATGGTTTCATCTTCATTCATCTTTAGAATTTCAAACTATCTCTTATGGGTCTAAAATCTGGACATCTTAACCTTGGTGTCTCCTTCATAGATGGTCTTCAATTTTTCCCATATCACCTTGGTTGACTCATAGTCCATCACCTTCACAAAATCTACCTCTGATAGGCCACATAGAATGGCATTCATTGCCTTAGAATTGATCTCACTTTCCTTCTTGCATGTTGAATCAGTTGGTGGTGTAGGAGGTAATATTTATCCATCCAAAACTAATTTCCATATGTCATGGCCTATTGAAATTATGTATGTCATAATTTTGATGCTCTAAAATTCATAATTAGTTCTATTGAATAACAGAGTCTTACTAGTAGAGAAACCACCTTGAGCTTGTTGACTATCCATCCTCAATTCTAGGATATCCTTTAGGATATTAGGCATGATAAAAATGACCTACTATGATACCAAATATTATAATAAAAATTATTGAGAGAGGGGGTGAATTAGTCTACAAAAAAAATCTTATCAATTTCTCTTAACCAATCATGAACCATTCAAGCAAGCATATAAATCTAGCAAGCATAAGCACCTATCCACATAAGCATGAAACACATGAACACATCACATATGTGTAAAAACATAAAGGGGAATAAAACCCACTGATATCTTAAAATATACTATAGTATTATAATACAAACACCAAATTTAGTGAAGCATCAACTACATATGGAGCACTAACCCCAACTAGCTAAGCACCAACTCAAATAGGCTTTAGAAAAGACCAAATTGTAAGGAGGATACAACCCCATAGATGAATTAAAACCAAATAAACCATATTATTTATTTTATCACATTTATAACACCTTTTTTCTTAACCAACTGATGATGACCACCTTTTCAGCTCTTCACCCTCTTATTCCTCTCAAACTGCCTTCGAGGCTTCTTCACTCAACTAGCTCTCTTCTTGACTTGATTAGGTCATATGACATTTATTTTCATAAAAATAACTATATAAAATATTAATATTAATTTATATATTCTATTTATATGTTATATTATACCTCCTTCTACTTACCAATACACTATTTCATTCACTTGCTCTCTACTCTCTCTTACACACTCATTAGGCCAAAAACTATCTTATATTTATACAAGCCTTTTGCTCATAGCCATATTGGTCAGAAATACATACTTACACACTTTTATTAGCCTTAAAATATGTATTATAACACATTTAATAAATTAATTAATCATTACAATAGTTCAGCCACAACTTGAAAGACCAAAACCTCTTTTAGGCCTTCATTAGCACACGTTACCCTTTGAATCCTTGGAACACTTTAATAATATAAAAATGGTATTAAAAATTCATATTACACTAAAATATACCCATATTAATCTTATCTTATTTCCATGGTGCCATTTATCTCCAACCACCACTTAAAACACACTATTAGTACAATTCACAATTAGGCTTGTGAACCTACAAAAAGTTTGTCTTGAACTAATGAGGTTTCAACACAAATTAAATAAAAATCCATTGAAATAAATAATATATAAAATATATAAATTACCTTAAAAATATCACCATTTTATTTTTACTTCACAACTTAAGGCAAAAGGGCATGAACTCATCTCTTCAAATAGCCCACTCAGAACTGCCAAAACACTCCAAAACCCGATCATGAACAATTTGATATTTAACACATGAAAAAAAAAATATAATGACTATTAACCATTTAAAAATATAATTTTACATATATATACCACTCTAAAATATAAAATTCACAAGGTCTAATGTCAAATATTGGTCTTGTAAACCAATCTTTTGACCTCAGTACACACAATCAAACCAGAACCAAACAAACCATTTTGGCTTCAACATTTTAACCAATTTCATTAACTTCCAATCTTTCCAAAATCATGAGAAATAATTTAAAGTATTAAAAAAACACAATTTTCATTATATATTTAAACTTATGGCATAGAGCATCAAACCCATCACTATAACTTGCTTACCCAGAACTGTCAGTTTACTTCAAAGCATAGTCATGGTGATAATGGCCTTTAACACCAGTATGACCACTTCCAGAGACTTATTATGAAATTATATGATATTATTACATATATATACCATCCTCAAGTATATTCATAATATTTTATAGTGATAACATTGGTCTTTCAAACCAATCTCATAACCATTATTCTGCATAGGCCTTACTGAGCCAGGTAAGTCAAATTGTGAGAAATTTTTTCACTATTACCACTAATCTATAAAACTTATACCAAAAATTATAATGTATTAAAATTCCTTAAAAACAAATCCATGCAATTTTTTCCATCACTATTCCATGTTAACACATCACTAATCTATCAGAGTTGTTGCTAGAATCTGGATAATGCGAATGCAATGGAGACGTGATCACACGAGATGAAGCAAGTGCACACCACATAGATGCTAAAGCAATTTGAAATTATACAAGAAGCTAAATTACACAAGAAAAAATGGAGAAAACCAAAATCTAATTAACATGAGATGGCCAAAGTGAGGAATACATATAGGAGAGTACGTACATAAGTAACTCCTCCATAAAAGGTGGACAAGGCACCCCAAGACTAGACTGTAATTCCTCCATGAAAGGTGGTGACAAGGTGCTAAGAATAGAGAAGTAACTCCCATCAAGGGAGTTACTTATGACATTCTTATGACACCTATGACACACACCTCCACATTAGCTAGCTTATCCCACAAATGTAGGAAAACTCCATGTATGCACAAGAAATATAATTTCCCTAATAAAAAAATAGGGAAAAATAAAAACCTGCACTAATACCCCCCATAAGCGTAGCTTAGGTGGGATATGTGGAAATAAAAAATGGGTCCCAAAAACTAGGCCTGATGAGGTACCCATGTACAAATACAATCTCCCATAAGATAGAGAAAAGGAGAAAAATCGTAGAAAAAACTCCCCCCCCCCAAAAGAGAGACATAAAAGAAAGAAGAGGCTAGTGGGCCCCCCCGAAGATGATGTTGCTGTAGATGTGGACTGCACCCCAAGAAGAGCTCGTAGATGAATGAACTTACTCTCAATGAAAGGTTTGGTGAAGATGTTTGTAACCTAATCTAAAGACTGGTAAAATATCAAGTCAATGACCTGACTATGAATAAGCTCCTGAATGAAATGAATGTGAATCTCTATGTGCTTGGTCCACTGGTGCTGAATTAGATTCCTACAAATTTGAATGGTCCTCTGGTTGTCACAATAAATGATGGTGGGTTTCCTGATAGGAATGCCAAACTCAGAAAGAATCCCCTAAAGCCAAATAGCCTCAGTAGTTGCATTAACAGCTTCCCTGTACTCTGCCTCTATGGATGATATAGCAATATCATTCTACTTCTTACTAGACTAACTGATAAGACTATAACCTAGAGAGAAACTGTAACCAAAAGTGGACTTGTAAGTCTATTAATCGCTAGCCCATTCTAAATCTATATATCCAACCAATTCAACCTCTATGACAAATCTATAATGAATCTCGTATCTATGTGAACCTTGTATGTAATGCAAGATCCTCTTAGCTACTTTCTAATGCAGCTCATGAGGTTCCTGCATGAATCTGGAGACAAGTCCCACTATATATGATATGTCAGGCCTGGTGTGAGTCAAGTAGATGAGACTACCAACAAGTTGTCGATATCGAGTGGCATCAACTAATGGTGAAGAACAATCAGCCTCAAGCTTGACTCCTAATAGAAAGGGAGTCAGAGATGGCTTGCAATTAGCCATGTGAAACTGAGCCAATAAATCAAGAGCATACTTAGGCTGTGCAAGAGAAATCCTTGAATCTGACTGTGAGATCTTGATGCAAAGGAAGTAGTGCAACAAACCTAAGTCTGTTATGTCAAATCTATCCTAGAGAGATGCCTTCACTACTGTAATAGCTGATGAAGAACTCCCGATGATCAAAAGGTCATCAACATATATAACCAAAATCAAGAGCGAATCATCTTTCCACAAGAAGTATACATTGGGATAATAATGGCACCTAGTGAAACCCATTATGAGAAGGAATAAATCCATCTTGGCATACCAAGCCTGAGGGACTTGTTTGAGGCCATAGATAGATTTCCTAAGTCTGCATACTAAGGAAGAATCCTGAACAAATCTTGGCGGCTGCTCCATGTAGATCTCCTCCTCTAGGTCTCCATGAAGAAAGGCACTCTTCACATCCATCTGGTGCACATCCCAACCATGTGTTGTAGTAATAACCAAGGTGAGTCAAACAGAAGTCATCTTTGCAATGGGTGCAAATGTCTCTGAGTAGTCAATGCATGCCACCTGTGAGAAACCCTTGGTGACCAATCGCACCTTATACTTATCAACTGACCCATCTACTACAAACTTGGTCTGATATATCCACCTACATCAAACCATCTTTCTTCTCTTAGGAAGTGAATTCAAATCCAAGTGTGATTTTTGATTAAGGAAGAATATTCTTCCTCCATAGCACTATCCCACTCAAGTACCCCTGATGCCTCTCAAAAAGTCTATGGATCTGAAACTGAAGCAAAGAAGGCATGTGGATCTCTCTAAAAATCCCCCCTAGTACGTCTGTCATCTATGGGATCTCTCTCCCAAGTGCCAGCACTCTCAAGTGTTTGTCTAGCCCAAAGTGGCCCAAAAGTGGGCGAGTCAGGTGCTAACTCCTCATCCTCTGACTGACTAGAGGTGGATGACTCTGCATCACTATCCTCGCTATCTGAACTCTAAGAAGAAGATGTCTCTGGCTCAAGAACCTATTGTGGCTGATCTGAATCTGATGAGGAATCATCATGAAAAAGTAGATCTGATGAGGGAGAAGAAGTGCCAAGTGTTGAGTCTCTAGGACTCTCCTAAAATTGGACACTTCTCTCGATGAACAACTCATGAGTAACTGGATCTAGAAGGTGATATCCTTTCATACCATCTAGATATCCTACAAAGATGCAAGTCTTGGACTGACATTCCATAGCTTTACATTTCTTCATCAGAATGCAGGCCATGGCTAGGGATCTGAAAACCCTAAGGTGCTCAACATCAGGTTTCCTTTTATGCCAAGCTTCAAAGGGTGTTATCCCTTCCAAAGCTTTATGAGGAACCCTGTTTTGAATGTAGCAAGCACAATTGATGGCTTCAGCCTAGTACTATGGTGCTAAGGATTTGGAGTGAATCATACAACTACCCATCTCTTTCAAGAACCTATTTTTGCATTCTATAACCTCATTCTGTGAAGGACTATAAGTGAATGTGCATTGCAAATCAATCCCCTCTGTGGTGTAAAACTACTCAAACCTGTTGCTAACATACTCCCCTCCATTATCAGTTTAAAGAACCTTGATGGATTTTTCACTCTATTTCTCAACAAGAGCCTTGAAGTCTAAAAAAATTTTAAACACTTCAGACTTTTGTTTGAGAAAATATATCCAAGTGTACCTAGAGAAATCATCAATGAAAGTGAGGATGTACTTGGCCCTTGTGAAAGATGGTTTGGGAAAGGGTCTTGATACATCACTGTGGACTAACTCCAAAGGTTTTGAAGCCCTCCAAGCTTTGCCTTTGTCAAATTTTGCTTTGGGATGCTTCCCAAGGGAGCACCCCTCGCAAAGTCCTTTTGAGAATTGGACACGAGGCAAGCCAATGACCATGTCATTTTTGCAAAGTTGCTCAAGGTAGCAGTAGTTAAGGTAACCAAACCACTCATGCCATAATTTGCTAACTCCATCTGAATGAGTTAGCAATGCCATTGGAGAAGAATCTGGTGCAAAATGTGAGAAGGTGTATAACCTTGCTTGGTGATCTGCCCTACCCACTGCCACTATAGTATCACTATGCAACTCCATGATAGCCAGTGAATCTAGTAAAAACTCAACTCTCATGCCCTGACCAATGTGAGTGATTTGGTACACTGATAAGAGATTGGTTGAAAGAGAAGGAACACTTAGAACATTATTGAATGTTCCCCCTTCCATTTCAACTGACCCTCTCCTTGCAACAGGAATTTATGTGTCATCACCCAAACTAATTGAAGTCATGCTACAAGGCTCTAAAGATGAAAACTCAACTAGTGAAGATCCCATGTGGTGAGAAGCACCTAAATCAATGACCCATGATGATGTAGAAGCTGTAGTAGCTACAAGGGCCTTTCCTTTTTCTTTCTCCTTACCCTTCCCTTTTGCCTTGGTAGAATCTTGGGTAGATGAATTTTGCTTGATGAACTCATGAACACCTATGTTGTGCTTCTCTAGAAGATGAGTTAGGTGATCTATTTATTTCTTCATGCATTTGTGTTCATCATTCCCTATCTTTTTAAAATAGGCACACTTAACCTTCTCCTTCTTAGGTTTAGCATTGGAGGATGAAGGCTCAGTGTTGTTTTTGGCAGGATTGTTGTTTTCTTTCTTCTCTTGGTCCTTGTTCTTTTTCTTCTTATCCTTTGTTAAAGTCTTATCCTTACCATTTCTAGATATCAAATCTTGGGGTTGAGTAGACTTCATTTTTACCATTTGAATTAGCTTATCTGGCTTCCTAGTCAAGTCAGCAATGAATGAATCCAAAGAAGGCATTTTCCATGTAGTGCCAAGGCACTTTTTGTGGCATGGAAAGTGGAGATAAAGACTGAATAACTTGGACCTAACTTTGTGAGAATAGAAATAATGAGTTGATCATCTTTCTTCTCTATCCCTCATTATTTCAATTGAAATCTAAGAGCCTTAAACTTAGTGAAGAAGTCTTGTAGGGTGTCAAAGTTGTTAGGACTTAGACTTATGAATTCGTTTTCAAGCTCATGTCCTCTCATCTCATCAAGCTTTCCAAATAAGAGTTCTAAGGTGTCCCATATGTCCTTGGGAGTCTTGGAGGATTCTAAATGGAAGAGAAGTTTTGGAGACATAGACAAGCTCTGTAATCCATAGGCTTCATCACTATGGTTGTACCACTTGACCTTTTCAGCATCAGTGTTGGGTTCTACTTCAGTACCCATGATGATCCTATACAACCCTTTGCTTCTAAGAATGATTGACATTTTAACCTTCCATTCATGATATTCAAAGGGTGTTAGGGGTTTAAGTTGAAAATAATCCATTTTAAACTGAATTTAAGTGAAGTTGTGTTGATTGCAAGTTGTGAAATTATGCAGAAAGGAGAATGAAAGCAAAGATTTGTAAGTTATGAAAAGCAATCACACCCCCCCCAAAATATTGAGCCCCCCCCCAAAAAATATGCAAGAGCATGCTCAAAATATGTCAGACTCAGCCAAGAATGCGTCTTAGATCAATCAGTGCAAGACTTAAGCAAACAGGACGTCGAACTCAAGCGAAAATGCATCCCGAGAGACCCAAATTTTAGGCACTTTATAAACTAGTGCATTTTTGACAAATAACAAGCCTACACTATGGATAATTGAATTACAAAAACTTTTTCAAAAAATGGCACCCAAATCTGAGCTACCATTTGCAAGATATTAAAGGTTCAATTTTCTCATAAACTAGTGCTTTTGCAAAAAAAAACACTAAAACATTAAAAAATGTTTGTTTTGAGAGAGAAAGTGGCCTTTCAACCACTCGTTGGATTTATCACAGAATGAGGAATCAAAATAAGGTTTGTGTGAGGGGGAATTGGCCTTTTTCCAACTCGGGCCTCACCCTTCATCTTTGACAGGTGAAGATACAAGTTTTAAATGTAAACCCCCAAATTATCAAACTGTCTAAAAAACTTAATATTCAGTCAAATTGACTGATTTTTTTTGACAAGTCAATTTTTTTAACTAAAAAAAATAAAGCAAAGGACATTTTTGCTGAATGCCAAGTGTCCAAGGGCCCACATGGGACGCCAAGCAAGGAAGGGGCGCCAAAAAAAACACAGTCCAAATTTTGCTCAAAAAAAAAAAAAAAAAAAAAAACTGCAAACCTGTTGGACATCGTACATCTGCTTGGCACCCTGCTGTTGCTAAAGGCATTTAAAGAAAGGACTTGGTGTGGCAGAAGGATCTAGTTGCACCTAGACTAACTGCGCCTGGATTGCTGCGTGGACTGCTGAAGGTGTTGCTGACCAGAAGAGTGTCCAACGTGCCCTTGGGGCGCTGAAAATTAAAAAAAAAGATTGAACTCAGCAAGGATAACAACAGAGATAGAGCCGTGGAGCTGGACTGTGCCCTGCTGGAGTTGCATACCTCATTCTACCAAATGCCCCACACTGAAAGTGGCATCCAAGAATAGAAATCAATTGCAGAGATCTGTCTTTTCCTGTAGAATGATCAAGTGAAAAGGAATTCTACTACCTTTGCTAAAGCCACAACAGATCTAGACAAGATGTCTTGGCAAAATCTAACTTAGAAGCCATTTTTTTTAAACAAGTTCTGTATGGATTTGCATGAGTTTTCAAGAAACTCTACCAAACCTCTCAAATGCAATAGAGTTAAAAAAAACTACTAAAGAAGCAAAGTAATAATTTTAGAATAAATTAATAGCATAACCAGACACATGATTATCGGAGTAGCTCTGATACCATATCGGAGTTGTTTCCAGAATCTGGATAATGCGAATGCAATGGAGACGTGATCACACGAGATGAAGCAAGTGCACACCACATAGATGCTAAAGTAATTTGAAATTATACAAGAAGCTAAATTTCACAAGACAAAATGGAGAAAACCAAAATTTGATTAACATGAGATGGCCAAAGTGAGGAATACATATAGGAGAGTACGTAAGTAACTCCTCCACAAAAGGTGGACAAGGCACCCCAAGAATAGACTGTAACTCTTCCATGAAAGGTGGTGACAAGGTGCTAAGAATAGAGAAGTAACTCCCATCAAGGGAGTTACTTATGACATTCTTATGACACCTATGACACATCTATGCACAAGAAATACAATTTCCCTAATTAAAAAATAAGGAAAAATAAAAACCTACATAAATATAATCATATTTTCACTACTGTCTGGGTTTCATATTGTTTCCACCATTAGGCATATTAATGATTAGCTAACTTAGATGACCAATTTAGCATACCTATAGGATATAACCTATCTATAAAAAATAATAGATATAAAATACAAGTCTCAAGATTATCTATCTAATTATTTTCATACTTTGACTTGGTCAACTCTGACTATTGCAATAAATCTTTAAGAAACTAACACTTTCTTGTAGGGTCTACTCACACACCTGATAACTCAATCACATTTAGAGGTGCCTGAGAGATTTGAATACAAGATCCAATAGTTTTTTTAGTAATTTGAGACCATTATAGTATTTTTTTAATAATATATTTCACATCAGGTTATTGTTAGGGTTTTAGAGAGGGTTAACATTGTTTCTAGTGTTAATGATTATTCATAAAAGATTGCCCTTTAAATCTAAAACCAATGCCTATAGTTATTATCTAGGACCATTACTCACATATTATTAATATATAAATTTCCCATTTAGAGGTTACACATTCCAATGAACACTTAAAATTTCTTCTCAAGTTTGCATGCCTTCATTATGTGTACTCAAGAGACCTCAAACCATTTTTCATGATTTTTATTGTAAAGAATGACCTCAAACTTTGTGAACATGTTTGAAACAACATATAATACCTGTTAAAACACTAAATTATCTATAATTAACAAAAAAACATAACCTTTTATCCCATTAAGCTTACATTCTCTCTCTACACCATAGTCTTCATACTTTACTAGGCCTTAAACTATCATTCAAGCCTTATTCCATGATATTAACACCTAAATGTCATGTTCAACACCTAAATTTCATGCCATAAAACCTATCTCATTCCTAAACATATCCAAACATCCTTCATATGTCTTGACAATAGCTCATGATGCCTTATTAGGTCAGGCAGGGTCTAGAGGTGGTCTAGGTGCAGACTAAGTCTGAAGGTCCTACCCCTGTAGGATTACCATGAGACTCTAATAAGTGATAAAATTCCTCACATACATGTTCAATCAACCCCATATAGTCTCTTATGCCTATGTCCATTCATCTCACCAAGATACCATGCTCAAACCTTCTTACTAAGACTTTACTTGTCATGACTAGGCTTCTCAAGCACTTGAAACTTGAAAATTAACCTTGAAACACTCCTTGATGATTATACACCTTGATCACATGCCTTACATGCTCCTAAAATTATTTCATACCTCTCCATGCTCACCATGCACATGTTCATGATATGATTATGCTTGTTATGACTAGGCTTCTCAAGACACCTTATACTCAAGGACTAGTACTCAAACATGATTACTTCAATGATGATATCAAAAAAGAAAATTCATCAAATAGCACTCACACACCACTAAAAAAAACCTTGACAATAATTAATAGAAGAATCATTAGGTTGCCTTCAAATTCCCTCTTGTCATATGGATTCCTTGTCACATCAAGCACACAAGCTCATACCTCAAAGACCACTCACCATGCATCATCACAAGATTCACCTTGACATCAATGACATCAACCTTAACATTAATGAAAACACTTCTCAATACAAATTTTTGGATTTACTTACAGTATTAGGATTGTAGTTGTTACTTGGTTTATCATAGGTGAGTTGCCCTTACCCTTGAGAATTATCCTTGAATGGTGGCCTATTGGCTTGATAGAGTTATTGAGGCTGATATGGGGAATGAAATGGTTTGGAACATGTTCTTGAGTTTTTGGAGTTCATTAGATTGACTTGTTGAAGCTTTGTCTTGCCTTGGTGTAGGTATAGAAGTAAGTGTTGGCAAAGGAGGAATGGAAGCAAGAGGAGGAAAAATAGTAGGATATGGTTTAATCTTAGGGGGAAATGGCATAGGAGGCCTTGGTGTGAGCTTTCCATCTTGTATTAGGTTACTCTCTACCCTGATTGCTACCTCATAAGCATCAAGTAATGTGTTTCCCCCCATTAATCATATCATAAATTCAATGTCACTATTGAGGGCCCTTCTATAATAGTGGAAAGCATAATTAGGAGTGGGATTTATAAGGATTGGAATCTTGTCCTATATTTTTTGAAAATATTGTTAAAGTCCTACATGACCTCTTGAGGAGCTCTCTTGATTGTTTTCAACTACTCTGTTAGTGACAATTTGTCACTCTTGTCTTCAAACCTCTTGCATAAAGCATCCCCTAACTTGTCCCATGTTGTGATTGAGTTAGGAGTTATGATCCTATACCAATTAATAGCCTTTCCCTTTAAATATATGGCCAACAACATGATATCTGCATTCTCTTTAGTGATGTTATGGATGTTAAAAAAGTTAGTTATCTTTAATGTGTTTAGAAGGAATTGTAAACTTATCCCCTAAGTACTAAGGCACACTCTTAAGTGTTACCACTAGGATAATATCATATTGGTTAAGATCCAAAGGACACTAACCATTTAAATCCACAAAAGGTAACTCTCTAATGGCAGCCATGGTAATGATATGAGTTGACAAGGATATTCTAGAAAAGGTAGACTTGAAAATTAGCTTAGGAGGGAAGCTTCTAAAGTATGGATGAGTGTTAGCAAACCTCAATCTTCTTACTGAGTTAAAAGGTAATTCAATAAAATCAATGGGAATACCTATTTAAATTGACTTTGTAGTCATCTTTGGCATGAAAAATAGGCACTAATTTGTCACTAGAAGTCTTAGTGTTTGTTGGAGTCACCAAATATTGAGAGTGTGGATACTATAGTTGTTATAAATAGATCAAGACTATCATCAATCTCAATCAATATTCTTAAAATAGGTCACACTAGGCATGCTAGAAACTATTTTAGCATGGTATTACACCCTATGAGAGGGTTCTTAAGTATCTCTAACTCTTAGCCACATAATAGGATCCACCCCAGGTTGTGGGTATCCTATGATGGGGTTGAACCTCCAAAGAAGGTTGGTTCCTCTTGGTAGATCACCTAAACTACTAATTTTGCTTGGAAAAGGGGTACAAGAGTTGTATAAAATGAATAAAATCATAAAAATGGGTGATACACCAGACTAAATGACACTCTTAATTACTCAAAAACAAACATAAGTGATCTCAAAGATCCCTCACTCACACAATCTCTAACACTAGCTAGTTTGCATGAATAATTTTAAATAAGGCCTTTTAGACAAGGGATAAAGCATAGAGGAAAAGTAAAATTCAAATTATACCTTCACTTATGACTAAAACAACACAAATTTAGACTTTTAAACACCTTAAACCACTTATAAAAGGCAAGGAATAAAGGACAATCACCATGAAAGAAGACTTCTTTACAAGGCAATCATGCACAAGCTACATAAAACACAAAGTACAGTCAAAGAGATAGGAAAAATAGGTTATCTTATTGATTTAAAGGATGTTATTTAAAAATTTTGATAGGGTTTTACCTTATCAAATGAGATCATATCCATTAAAAGAGAATAAATATCTATATATGGAAGAAGTGAAGAGGAAGAGGAAGAGGAAGATTTCAATCTTTAATAAATGTGCTTCAACCACCATTTTTGGCCATCCAACATAGAAGAGGAGGATTAAAGTCATTAAATAAACTTCCATATAACTTAGAGGCTGATCATTCTTTTTTTCTAATATTCTTTGATCAAAAAGGGGCTTTAAGAGATTTGAATTCTGTAAAGATCCACACCTAGAAATCATTGGGGTTTTTACTTGTAAAAACACATGAAAAGTTTGTCTAAACCTCTATTGGGGTTTTTACTTGAAAAAACATATGCAAAGTCCCTTTGAATATCCATCAAGGTTTTTACTTTAAAAAACACATGCAAAGTCCCTTTGAATCTCCGTCGGGGTTTTTACTTACAAAAACACATACAAAGCCCGACTGAATCTCCATCGAGGTTTTTACTTGTAAAAACACATGCAAAGTCTAACTAAATCTCTGTCAGGGTTTTTAATTGCAAAAACACATGCAAATTTTGACTTAATCTCCATCAAGGTTTTTAATTTCAAAAACACATGCAAAGTTTGATTAAATCTCCATTGGTGTTTTTACTTGTAAAAACACGTGCAAAGTCCAACTGAATCTTCGTCGGGGTTTTTCCTTGCAAAAACACATGCAAAGTATGACTGAATCTCCATCAAGGTTTTTACTTGAAAAAACACATTAGAGGTAAATCAGATACTTAAGTGCACTTTGTAACTTTATAAAGTTTCAAAGTGTGCAAAAATTGTTATTTTCTACTTGGGAGGGAATGCAGATATTTAAGTGCACTTTGCAACTTCACAAAGTTACAAAGTGCATAGAAATCTCTAGTTTCCACTTGGGTCTTGGTAAAAATTTATTTAGGCCATATTGAATATTTTAATCAAGGCTCTGATATTTTGGTCATTTTTCCCACCACTTCATGCTTGCCTTTGGATGGTGAATAACCTTGAGAACTGGCTTGATCTAGCACTTACGGTGGAAACCCTATTTTTAGGCATTTACCTTAAGGTTTCCAAACTTACCTTCAACTTTGATAAAAGCTTCACAAGAAGGCTAAGAACATGAAGTAGGGGCATGAAGCTTATCTCCTCCCATTGGATCATCCACTCTAATAGGATCCTAAGATAGTTTAGTTCACCATGTCAAGACCCTCCAAGAGAGTGTACTGCATCATTAAGTCATGACTAGAAAGAGATTATTCATCAAGGTAAAGCATCAATGAATGGTTTGGGAGAATGGCATAGTCCATCTAGGCAAAATTTTGGTACGTATGCCAATTTTGGCCAATAGTTACTATCTAGACATTGTCATGATTCACATTATGCATCTTAAGACTTAGTGTGATCATATTATTCATTTTTTAATGATATATCTACCTAAACATGTTCCCTCTATATGTCACATGGTTGTACACACCCTAAATTGGTCAAGTAAACATAAGTACAATATCTTTTGTAGCTCTTTCACATGAAGTTGTTAATAATGAATTAGAGTCTTGTTTGCATGGTCACTTTGGTATTTTGATCCTTATTATGATTTATCTTCCCTATTTTTACACCTACAATGGTCTTATATCATGTCTATCCTAGTCACAGGGGGCTCTAGCCTATTTTTTTTAGTCACAACCTAGTTTCTTGCATACAATACGATAGTGCGGTCCTAGATAGTAACCAACTGCACTAATGTCCACCTCAGTGCTATTTTCCAATGGTCCTATTTTTAGTCTATTTTGGGTCCTTACCTTTATTTGGGTCTCTTCTTATGATTTTATTTATCTTTTCACCTTTTTAGCCTGTGAACAAGCATATCACATTAAAATTAAAGTTTATTCTATATAAAGAGCCTCACAAGGCATTTTACATCCATCACTTACTACTTTGGCACATAATTACATAAAAATTAGTCAATAGTATCGCTCAACACTCTGAAAAATACTGGACATCACACATATATTTACATGCTTGATCAAGTAAGGGCCTAAGTAAAATCCATGTTAGTATATCATGCATGTGGATTATGCACATTCCCTAAAGTAGAATTACATTCAATCTAAGACCCCTATTATTGGTGTTAATGTAAGTTGCAGTCATAATAATAGGGGTTCTATATTACATGATCATAATATCCCACAGCCCATTTTTCCCCCTTCCTTTTGCATTCTATTACATTCTCATTTCATGTGTGTAATTTTTCATTAGGTTTTTAGAGGTAAAACAACCAAATATTGATACAAAATAATGATTGAAAGCTCCTGAGCACACTTATCAAACTCGGAAGGCCCCCCATAGCATCCCTAGAAGTCTTAGGGCCCTTTCGCACAAAAGGACATTAGCACAATGCTTTTTCTAATAGTGTAGTGTGTTATTGTCCACTGACTACAACATTATTTTAAGTTATTTAGAATTCCCATCTTATAATTAAAGGACTCTAGGTTATTCTCCTAACCTATTTCAACATTATCATCATCTAGTGATGCATGTTTTCCTCTAGATAAGTGGATTTTCTCCTTACACTTTCTATTTAAGGTAAATAAATTAAATTAGCTATTTTTAATATATATCTGCATTTACCCTCTTTACTCAACCCTTTAACAATCTAGGGTTTACACTAGTAAACACCTAAAAATTTAAATCATGTAGTGAATCTGACTTACTTCAAATATTGCTTTATAACCCTAATTCCACCCTAGGGTTTGCCTTCTCCATTTTTGTGTAACAAATTAAGGTTTATAAAATTTTGATTTTTTCCTAATTTTTAGACATCCTTATTGATCCATATCAGTCCTCTATTAGGTTTTCATTGATAAAATATTTCAAAATTTTGTCGAATACCCTTCAAACCCTAAATCCACATACTAGGTCCTCATACATCCAAACATTAGCCGTTAGGGTTTCAAGTAAATTTCTGATTTTTTGTACTTTAGGATAAATATTTAACACATTTTAAGTTATATTTATGTTAGATTATCTTCTACCCATTTTTTTCTTATTGGTCATTTTTTATATTCTTTTTTGTGGCAAGTTCAAAATGACCTCTAGGGAACCTCTCCCCCCTCACCTAGTTGACCAATTTTTATATTTTTCACATAATTATACAAATGAATGGACCAATTTTCAAAATTTTACACTACCACATGATAATGATCATGATTTCATTTGTAATGATGATGATGATTATTGTTGTAATGATGGATATGGTGATTACTATGAGCATGATAATGAGGGTAGAGTAGATGTATCCTCTTATCCTTCTCCTCTTTCTTCACCCACTTCTCAAAATAAACTTAAAAACATAAGTCCAAGAGCCCCTTAGAGGTAGTGCTTTTTTTTAACAATATCCTAGCTTTTCAACCACTTTTGTTACATCCTTATTCAAATTGAACCAATATAAGAGAAAAAAATTAATTTTGCATGATTCAAGCAATATTATTCCTTCACATGATGTTCCTAACATATAAAATTAAAATGCACTTTATCCACATTTATCAATTCAAAAAATCAAATAAAACTGATATTACACATTTTACATGTTTACAAACTAAAGTAGATGATATTTTATTGTCACCTTGTTTTACCTTTCAAGCTCAACATACGGATTCCATGTAAAATATATATAATTTCAATATCTCTAACCATTTTCCTACATGTCATAATGTGCTAAATTAAAACATGGTTACTAATTCTTCTACCCTTGACTCCATTATTGAAAATAACAATAACATGTGCATTCCACTCATAGCAAGTGAAAATACACATTACATTCCACCTATGCATGATGATATGTTGCATAGTAGTAAAAAGTTAAAATCTTATTCTACTCCTCTTATTGAGCATGAAAATGATTATTATTATTATTATTATTATTATATTACCTTTACAAGTGAAATAAATTCTAATTTTGATGAAACTTGGAATAACAATAATTGCTATGATTTTAGTGAAGAAGAAATTGTGTCTAGTCCCCTCTCTACTTCACCCACCTCTCATGTAAAAATTGATTGCTTATTAAATTCTAATTCAAGTAATAATATGTCTCCAGACAAGAATGTGTGAATTTATACTCGTGTTCATAGTTTACATGGTTTACATTCACATAGTAAAAATGTGTCTTCTATTCCATTATCATGTGATAATTTACAATTAACAAAATATGAGATACCAATGAATCTCCTCCACCCCTACTTAACACAGCAGCACACATGTTCCTCATTCAAACCTCCATGCGGGTGATATCCAATTTCCCTCTCACTAGGTCAAATCTATCCCCTACAAAGGTTACGGTGAACCAATTTAATATCTCTAATAATGTTCCATGACATAGTGTACCAATGGCTAAAATTAACAATAAGATTTAATGTTTGAATGAACCTCTCAATGATTTTAACATACCTTATCAAGTGGTAATATCCTTGATGCATTCCATGGGTAATTTACAACAATAAGTACATCAAATCACCTTGGAAATCAAAGCATACTACTCTTGGGTTATGGCAATCCAATCCTATGCATAATTGTCAATGTAAAACTACCAAAGTAGTTTTAGATACCAACATTACCAAATTTCAATGGAAATGGAGATCCATACTTGCACCTCAAATCTTATAGAAAGGCTATGGCACATACCACTAGAAGTTTGATTCTCTTCAATTATTTCCCAAGAATGTAGAGGATGAGGCATTAAATTAGTTCAGTCATTCACTCCCCAATAGTTCACTACATACATAAGATGAGTTAGAATAA